>PPHW02000024.1:47458-65665 GCA_003705225.2 Ambrosiozyma vanderkliftii
GGGGGGGGGGGGGGGGGGGGGCGAAGGCAGGGAAATGCCACATAGAGAGACAGATCTTAAATGTATATTATATGCAATAGCAAGCAGGCGTATGGACCTGATTGAATTGATTAATTAGCAAATCATCATATTCGTCTTTTGCGTTTCTTTGCTTTTCTTCCACGTTTCACTTTTTTTTTTATTCCGGATCAGCTTTGCTGATAATTAAGCTGTTCAGGATGATATTTCAATGAATAACTAGGGGAGGAGAGTCCAGGGAGGGGGTGAGACAATCCTGACAGCAAATCTTCTCTGGAAGTGAATGAATGAAATATCAAACCAAAAAAAGCAAACGAGATCATGCGGTTTTGCGGATGTGAGGCTTTTTCCGACTTCGGGGGGAGAAGGCCTGGCAGGAAAGCACTTCCCCCCTCCCCCCTCCCCCCGGTTGTCTCCTTCCCCTTCTGTCACCATAAATAAATAAAGAAGTTATCAAATATTATTGTAATTTTTATAGTTAGTTTTCAAGCTTTTTCTCCTCACTTTATTTGTTACCCCTCCCTTCTCTCAATTGACTTTCTAATTCTGGCTTGAGAAACTCCGGGGTCAATTGATGATGATGATGATTATAATAATGATGTTGTTGTTGGTTGGTGTGATACTATTACGCTATTATACTTCGTCTTATTCTTATTCTTACTCTTTTATTGGTTGATACTCCAATTAACTTTCATATATATGTATCTATACACTATTAAATGACCAATACTATTTTGAAAAAAGAAAAAAAAACATTGCCGAAATGCAAGGACAATCGCAAGAGAGGGACAATCAAATCATCCATCAACTAACAATACAACTCCACTACGAGTACTAGCAGTAAAAGGAAGGTGGTAAGTAAGTAAGTATCTGTATATATGTGAAGCAACCATTATATACCACACCACACGTACACTCATATACGGGTGTTTGGATCTCGGGTAGGGGGTATGCGCGTGTTCACGGACAACCTCTCTCGCTCTCTTTTTCATACTCCGGCCTGCGGTGTTGTTGCTTCCGCCCCCCGTCGTGGCAACTCCTCACAGCTCCTGGCAGCTCCTGGCAGCTCCTGGCCGCTCCAGAAAAACCACCCCCAACCTACCCCCAATTAACCAACCAATTCAATCTCCCCCACCCCCTCTCTCTACTAAGTCATGTGATGGGCTTGAATAATAATAATAATAATAATATATAATTAATTATAAATAATATTAATCAAACTCAAACTCCAACTAATAAATTCGATCATCCTCTTTAAATTTAGACACACTTATATATGGAGAAATCAATTAATCTTCTTCCATTTTTCTGCCCCATATGAAAACTTAAGTATAAAAGCAATTTAATTTCCCTTTATTTTAAATTTCAATTGCTCTCTCTCTTCCCACAATCTTATCCTTTTCCCTCTCTCTCTTTCTCTTCTTCCTTCTTCCTTTCTTTTTCTTCTTTTTTGATTTCTTATAGGTATCATATAAAAGATATTTACATATAATAAATACAAAATGACTTCTATCCCAAAGACCCAAATGGGTTGTATTTTCTACGAAAACGGTGGTCCAATTGAATACAAGGAAATCCCAGTTCCAACTCCAAAGGCCAACGAAATCTTGATCAATGTCAAGTACTCCGGTGTCTGTCACACCGATTTACACGCCTGGCACGGTGACTGGCCATTGCCAGTCAAGTTACCATTAGTCGGTGGTCACGAAGGTGCCGGTGTCGTTGTCGCTAAGGGTGAAAACGTTAACAACTTTGAAATTGGTGATTACGCCGGTATCAAGTGGTTGAACGGTTCCTGTATGGGTTGTGAATTCTGTCAACAAGGTGCTGAACCAAACTGTCCAAAGGCTGACTTATCCGGTTACACTCACGATGGTTCTTTCCAACAATATGCTACTGCCGATGCAGTGCAAGCTGCCAAGATCCCAAAGCATGCTGATTTGGCTGCCATTGCTCCAATCTTATGTGCTGGTGTCACTGTTTACAAGGCCTTAAAGACCGCTGACTTGAGACCAGGTCAATGGGTTGCCATCTCCGGTGCTGGTGGTGGATTAGGTACTTTAGCCATCCAATACGCTACCGCTATGGGTTTGAGAGTTTTAGGTATCGATGGTGGTGAAGACAAGGGTGTCTTATGTAAGGAATTAGGTGCTGAAGTTTTCGTTGATTTCACCAAGACTAAGGATATCGTTAAGACCATCCAAGAAGCCACCGGTGGTGGACCACATGGTGTCATTAACGTTTCTGTTTCAGAATTGGCCATTTCCCAATCCTGTGACTATGTCAGAGCCTTAGGTAAGGTTGTCTTGGTTGGTTTACCAGCTGGTGCTGTTTGTAAATCTCCTGTTTTCCAACAAGTTGTCAAGTCTGTTGAAATCAAGGGTTCTTACGTCGGTAACAGACAAGATACCGCTGAAGCTGTCGACTTCTTCACCAGAGGTTTAGTCCACTCTCCATTCAAGGTTGTCGGTTTATCCGAATTACCAGAAGTTTTCAAGTTGATGGCTGAAGGTAAGATTTTAGGTAGATATGTCTTAGATACCTCTAAATAAGCAAGTATTGTTTGCTCTTTTATTGTGTTTTTTCTAATCATACTATATTTACAGTTTATTGCCTGATCTCTCTATCACTTGTTGATTTCTAGTTTTTTTTTCTATAGCTTTATACGAATTTAATGTCAAATTGTCTCTGCTGCAATTCCAAGAATTCAATCAAATTTAAATTAAAAAGTGTAAAATATGGTAGTTAGTAGTATGAAATAGAATTTCGTCGGATAGAGATCTACTCCGAGCGACGCGCGAGGCATTCGTCGCCGATCGACGTTTGCCTTGCTTTCTTATAGTATGGAAGAGAGAAGAAAAAAACGACTAAAGAGAGAAAAAGAATCAAAGAATTTCCCTATAAAAGTATACACATTAACACCTTCTATACATCTAGACAGATGAACTAATCTATACAACCCTCAAATTTCATATAATTATGGCAATATCAGTATCTGGGCCAACTCCACCTTCTCCGCATTCTCCGCTGACGTCACAGCGTCCAAGACAATTACAGGGACTTCAATTTAGAAAACTGAAAGAACCAAATGATTCCACTTTTGATTATTACTACAAACTCTTTTTCAGGTACTCATCGCCAACATTGTACTTATTCGGTCCTCTAGCACCTGCACATGATGCGTTGGTTCCTCGTGGATTGATGGCATCATTCCAGATGGGTCTTGCTGCTGCCATTGTGTTTAGAGGGTTCAGTTGTTTGTTTAGCAAAAATAAGATGGTTTTCTTGAATAAGGTTAAGATGAGCAAGTCTTTTTACAATTTGACTAATTTGGTGTACATTGCAATAGGTTCCTCTTTTGCATACGATTCCCTAGTGGAGATTCGTAATTTCATGTTGCCTCAGCAAAACCCATTGTACATTGAAATTCAAGTTGCCAGAGAGATTTCTAAATTACAAGGCAAGGGACCTGGTCATTACTGGACAGGCCCAGATAATTTCATGCCAATGAACAACGAGAGCTATGTCAAGTCCCTTATGATAATGGATGTGTGCAGAGATCTCGTTGATCAGTTTAATGAATCAAAAATTGTCAAGACGTACAAGGCAATTGCTAGTCAATTGAATACAAAATACGCTGAAAAGAATAGCACAACGTCATTGAATGAAAGATTGATAAATATAATCAAGGAGGAGAACAATGAAAATTTGGAAGTTCATGCTAAGGAAGGGGCCACTACACCATATAAGTTAACTAGATATTCTAAAGAACAGATTGAAAACCATATCACAGATGATTCTCCAGTGAATCCATGGAATGTGTTTGCCACTGGTATCTTTGAAAGCACATTGAATTATGATTTCCCAAGTATGTGGAAAAACCCAAACGATAAACCACAGAAAAATAATAACACGGATGAAACCAATGAGTATGGAGATAAGCAGAAACAGGTAGAAGATACCAATGAATCTTCCCCTTCATCCTCTGAATGATTATTTTCAGTTGGGTTAATAACCTCTTCTAATGATTACATATTTAAATCAAACTCTTGTACATTTATTTATTTATAGTTTTTTTTTTGACATATATTTTATCCTTATTTACTCACTGATAGCCGAGTCATTTCATATCAGTCAATATATCATGCCCATTTACATCAACGATATACGGTTCTAAGTAGTTGTGCAATGTAATTATTAAAAGGAAGAATGATATAATAATGGAAAATGGAAAACGGAAAAATGAATCCTGGAAAAGGAAAACGAAATTAATCAAAACTCAAGAAAAAAAAAAGGAAAGAATAAATTATAAATCTCTATAAAAAGACAAAGAATATACACAGTAGAAAGTATCTATGTAACTATGGAGTGTGTATAGTATAGCAAGGAGGAGGGGAAGACAATATAGTAGTATACAGAAATCGATTAAGTGTAAAACCATATGATTTACTCAATCTAATTGAAAGAACGTCTGTTACCTAATGGAGCAGAGTTCGAGCCAGATTGGTGACTTCTGAAACCACCTCTGCCACCTCTGCCACCTCTACCACCTCTACCACCTCTACCACCTCTACCACCTCTACCACCGTATCTACCTCCACCATATCTACCTCCACCGTAACCATTACCGAAACCTCTGTTGGCTTTCTTGTCTAAGGCAGCTAATTCTGGCGTCACTTCTTGTTTGGCTTCTCTTAAGATGACAATCAAGTCGTGAGCTTGGTTAGTGTTATCCTTGGTGAATAATGTAATAGCAGTACCCTTTTCGCCAGCTCTACCAGTTCTACCAATTCTGTGGACGTAATCTTCAACATTACCTGGCATATCATGGTTGAAAACACATGTGACACCCTTGACATCTAAAATAATTAAAAGAAATTAAAAGTTGTTAGTAAAAAATTGAAACTATTTTTGTTTTCACATGAATTGTTAACGTGGGAAAAAAAGCATGGGATCTATAATCTATTGGAATACTTGAATGTCCTTTTTCGAATTTGTTTTTTTTGCTACTTTTCTGGTTTTACAAGAGATGAATTATAAAACTACACTAATTATAGGCACGGAAGAAGAAGAAGAAGAAGAAAACTACTCTTCCAGTAATAGTAAAGAAGTAAATGTATATGTGTGAAGCATAAGAATTCATATTAACAAAAACCCTAGAAATTGAAAGAAAAAAAGCATAGGTTAGGAAAAAACAACCAAATCAAAAGGAAGAAGGAGGGAAAAGAAAATTAAAAGTCTGGATTAGAATTGCTTCCAAATCCACTTTTCATTTCCTTCGCCCCCTTTTCGTTTCACCTTTTGCAAATAGGTCAACAAAAAAAGAAGTCATTTAAAAGACATAAAATAAAAAGGCAGCAAAAATAGAGTAACTGGTAATTTAGTAGTTAGTTTCAATAATAGATCATATCATTTTTTCTTTATCTTTGGAATTTCATTCAAAAACTTTTTTTTTGGAGAATTCTAAAAGTGCTTCCCCCATGAACCCAACAATAATATAATATCAATTATACATTGATCTCCAAATAAGTTTCTGAATGAAATTGAGAAAAAGAAAAAAGCCAATAAAACTAACAAATCCAAGATTCCCGTATTCCCCTCTTGATAAAGTAATGCCTTTTTAAATTTTATATAAAGCCTCTTATATATTTTCTCTTTTCTCTGTATGATATCCATGATGAGAAGATGATACTAAAATCATCTCTTCAACTTGTGATATCTGAGTGGTTTTTCCCCTTTTTTTATGTGTTTTCTTTTTTTTTTCAATTCCGTCATCATAGTTTCTGTCTTGTCTGTCATTTTGACAGACGACTGAATATTAGTATTATGCAAACATATAAGTATGTCTTTTTTTCATGTGAATCCTCGCAAGTAGTGTCCCCTATAATCAGTGTGATGATTTTTTTGAAATACCCTCCTGTTAACATGATCCTGTCATGTATATCTGTGTCAAGCTTACATGAACCAGTCATGTATCTGTCAAGCTATTCTGTCCCCCATTTTCCCCTCTGTTCATTATGTGTAATTAGAAAGATTCCCATGATCTTCAAGTTAGTAAAGTTTTTTTTCCCCCTTATTGTTATTTTAATAATACATACCAATACCTCTGGCAGCAACATCAGTGGCAACCATAATTGGAGATTTACCAGTTCTGAATTCATTCAAAACCCAATCTCTTTCTCTTTGTTCCTTATCACCATGGATGGCTAATGCAGGCCAACCCTCTGATCTCAAGTATGCAGTGATATCATCACAGGTTCTCTTAGTGGAGGAAAAGATGATAATCTTTGCAGCTTCTTCATTCATTTGTTCTTCCAAGTATTTACATAGCTTGTCTCTCTTTTCGAATTCAGAAACAACATCGACAATCTGTTTAATGTTATGGGATGCTGCTAAATCTAAGGAACCAATGTTAACTTGAATGTAGTCGTTCAAGTAATCTCTGGCTAAACTTTGCACAGACTTTGGCCAAGTAGCGGACCACATCAAGGTTTGTCTATCTGGTCTGATTTGGTCGACAATCTTTCTGATTTGAGGTTCGAAACCCATATCCAACATTCTATCAGCTTCATCCAAAACCAAGTAGGTGACTCTTCTTAAGTTGGTCTTACCGGATTCCAACATATCTAACAATCTACCTGGGGTAGCGATACAAATTTCAACACCTCTAGATAAATCTCTGATTTGTTGACCCTTTGGAACACCTCCGTACACACAGGTGTTTCTGATTCTAGAAGTTTTACCAAACTTAGAACATTCCTTTTGGATTTGAACAGCCAATTCTCTAGTTGGAGCTAAAACCAAGACAATTGGACCATCACCTTGTTGTAATAATGGTTGGGCATTGATATGGACGATAGCTGGTAAACAATAAGACAATGTTTTACCAGAACCAGTGGAGGCGATACCAACCATATCTCTACCGGATAAAGCCATTGGCCAACCTTGACATTGAATACCTGTTGGTTTTTCAAAACCTTCAGCCTGAACTTCTTGCAAGACATAGTTTGGGAAACCAGCCTCTTCGAAGTTTGTAATTGGTCTTGGAATGTCGGTACCGTTGATAGTCATATCATTTTCCTTTCTGAATTCAGCAACTTCAGCATCAGTTCTAGCGGAAACGTTTGGGTCTTCTTGGTAAAAGTTTTTCTCAAACTTTGGCATGTTATCCAAGTCCCAATTTTGCTTTTGTAAACCAGAACCTAATTCAAATGAATCTCTTCTGTTTCTGAAACCTCCACCGTTTCTGTTGTTGTTGTTGAAATGGCTTTCATCTCTACCAAATCTGGATCTATCATTACCACCGTAAGATCTGGTTGGACCTCTGTTATTGTTCATAAAAGACATTGTATTTGAAATTTTGTTTATTTGTATTTGCAAAATATTTGTTTCTTCTTGGTTATTATAAACTTATTTGAATTGAACAATGAAAAAAACGAATAGTATTAAACCTAGTAAAAGAAAAAGGAAAAGGAAAAGGAAAAGGAAAAGGGAAAGGGAAAATGGTTGTAAACCCATTGATATAAAAAAAAAAATATAAAAAAAATTTTCCCTTTTTTTTTTCATTGTGCGGCTTTTTTTTTTTTTTTGAAAAAAAAAAAAAGAAATTTTGGCTATACTACTTACTATATACCTAAATAGATATATACTATAATGATTACGATACGAATCTATATATATATATTTTAAAGTATTAAAAAAGTGATGCTTTATTAGATAGTATACAAGGTTATTGAGAGATGGAAGGAAGAAAGGAAGGAAGGAAAGAATTAAAAAAAAAATAAAACAAAGGAAAGGATTGCTTTTCCAATTAAGGGAAAGATAGTAGTATTATAAAAAAAGGTCAAGTTTTAATCAAATTGATCAAAACACACTGAACTTTTCTTCTCCTTCATGGTTCTTCAGTAGCGTAATCTCTAGCAGCAATCTTAGTGGAAAAGGTATCTTCAATGAAGGTGCACATATTAGTCAAATCATCCAACCCCTTATGCAATGCTTCAACAGCAGTGCAATCGCCATAGGTTTGAATTCTAATGTTCAACTTTGGTTCAGATGGATGAGGGATAGAGTAACCGCAAAACTCCACCTGTGGGTTCTTCATTATTATGTATCTCAAGGCATTACCCAAGGTATGGTCTTCGTTGTTTATTTGGAATGAAGCAGCAGTACCATCCTCTGATGATCCTGGCAAGAGTTTGATCTTCTCCAAGTCTAATCCTTCATCCATTTCGGCATCATCCACATCTTCTTCTGTTTCCAGAGGTTGGTTTTCTATTATATCGTTTGGCTTTGGTTGTTCTTCAACAGCGGACATTTTTTTTTCTGTTTCTGTGTTTGTAGTTGTTGTTTCTCTCTATTAATCTAATGTGTTTCTCTGAAGTAATTGAAATCCTTAGTTAGTTATAGTATAGATAGATAGATAGAGATGTATTGAAAAATAAATTTTTCTTTTTTCTTCTTTCCTTTTTTTTTTCTTCAGTGATTATTGACACGTTTTCGTCTAATGTCAGAGTGTGTGTGTAAAAACGCGACTATTTTTATAAACGACGATGACGTCGATTTTAATTTAATTTAATTTTAATTAGGCTACGTCGATCTTTTTAACTCCTTTTAAAAAATCTTAATTTTTAAACTGGGCAGGCGAGAAGACAGGTGGGAAGGCAGGCGAGAAGACAGGCAGGCAGGGGAATATACAGACGTGTACACCGCATACCACACCACATACCACACCAGGTCATCCCCCCCCCAAAGGTCTCTCTAAATAATAAAATAAAAATAAAATTTCCTTCTCTCTCTGTCTCTCTTAAAAAACTTTGTTCTGTGTCTTCTTTTAATTTCTTCTTTCTTCTTTCTCCCTTTCTTCTCTAATTTTTGCCCTCCTTTTTTTTTTTTTCTTTCTTTTTTTCTTTCTTTTTTTTTTCTTTCTTTTTTAAATAAAAATTTTTAAAATTTTTTTGGTTTCTTTTTTGATTTTTTTTTTTTATTTCTTTTTTGACTTATTAATTATATACACACATACATACACACACACACAGATAGATAGATAGATAGATAGATAGATAGATATATATATAATATATAGATAGATAGATATACACAGATTAGATTAGATAGATCAGAATACATTACTTGTTGAAATAACTGACCTAATCCTAAATCCTAAAACTAACCAAACAAATTGAATAACCAATAAGATTGTTTGTTGTTTCAATTACTCTCTATTTTTACCTCTCCTTTCTCCTTGAATACATCACACATTACATCAAATCTTGATTCCTCGTGTTTCTTGTTTCTTTTTTTTTCCCCGTTTTCTTTTCTTTTCTTGATAAAAAAAACTATTTATTATTAATAACAGATTAGATAGATAGATAGATAGAAAACATATAGAAATAGAAGCTTTAACTCAACATACATACATATATATTGGCACACACTGAAATAATCAATTGAATATAATAACACCTCCTCGAAAGAAAGATATTTACTAAAGTTTCTATATATCACACACACACACAATTGATATAGTTACCCATTATTAATTGATTACATTATACACCTCTAGTTTATAGTTTCTCTGTTTCTTGTTCCTTTTGAAAGTTGTCAATTGAATCTTAAGTAATCAATTTAACAACAACAATAAAAAAAAATAAAAAAAAACAAACAATTATTAACCAAAAATAAAGAAGAAGGCATCCATCATATCCCCCTTATTATCATTCCTTTTTTTTTCCATCAATTTATTTTTGTTTGTTTGTTTACCATTATCATTTCTTTTAAAATCACCATATATATTTAGTTATATCTATATATACAGATCTATAATCATTCATCCATTGATTCATTGTATGAAATGACAGACTCTTCACAACCTTCAGAGTCAACTCATCCCTCTGCTAATGACCAGGTGTCTGCAAACACCTTTCCTCCAAGATTGAGTACAATCAACGATGACCCTGCTTTTAACTTTGCAACTAGACGTGATTCCTTTCTGTTAGGTCCAACAGCTACAGGATCAAACAACCAACCACCCAATGGCAACAACCACAACAACAACAACAACAACAGCCATAACAACGGCCATAACAACAATAACCCTACTAATAACACTAGTCATAATAACGTTCATAACGCTCAACAGGGGCAACAACAACAACAACAACACACTAACAACAACAACAACAACAATGATTATAATAACAACCAAGCTAATAACTCTAATAACAATTCGAATGATCAATCCAATAACCACAATGGCTCTTTAGGTAATCTGTCTTCTATCTTTCCTAGACAAGAAAGTATATTTTACCCAAGATTCTCATTCGATGCCTCTGCAGCAGGTGCATTCCCAGGTGCTCCAACTCCTGGTCCTGGTCCTCCAGCGGTTGGACCTGGCCCTGGACAAGTCACAGGTGGTCCAGTTCAAGGTGCTGTGGGGACTGGTGCTGGTGCTAGTGCTACGGGTGCTACTGGTGGGAACAATAATAATCAAGGAACATCTATCTCTTCTCAAAAGGGATTTCCTTATAACACTGCTGATATGCAAAGAGAATATTCATTTATGTATCCCCCAGGGGGGCATGGTTCCATTTCAGCAGGAGCTAATAATACATTTTACTCCTCTGAACGTTTACATGGATCTCTAGTGGATAACCTGTTTAGTAGACGACAAAGTGAACAGTTGGAACCATTTATAGTAGCTCAACAACAACAGCAGCAACAGCAACAGCAACAACAACAACTTTCACAACAACAACAACAGCAGCAGCAGCAGCAACAACAACAACAACAACAACCACAGCAACAGCAGATTGGTGGTGTCAGATCAAGACAAAATTCACACTTTTACAGAGGTAGATTCCCTTCCATTATTCAATCTGGTACGGACTTGCCTCCTAATGATTTTGATTTCCTGAAACGTGACTCTGTGAATAGAATATTTGACCCACAAAATGATCTATATGACCCTATTCCTTCTTACCAAACAGACCCACAACAACCGCAGCAGCAACAACCTCAACAGCAGCAGCAGCAACAACAAGGTCAATCTCAACAACCATTGCATTCGAGATCTTCTTCAAATCAGTACCAAACCCCAGTGCTGCCAATGCCCCCAATCCCAGCAAGAATGGTTAATTCGGGTAGCATGGAGCATAATGTGCCTCCTCACTACCACAACCATCATGCTGCTGGTCAACCTCCTCTGTCTTTACTAAATCAACAGGCTCAGGTTAGGGCTCAACAACAACAGCAACAACACCAGCAACAGCAACAGCAGCCTGGTGCTCCTCCTTCTGTGTTCCTTCAATCTTCTTCTTCCTCTTCCTCGTCTAACTCTCGTTCTAAATCCAAGCTGGGACAATCTTCATCAGCTTCAGACTCGAAATCGAATAGTAATGCCAAGGATAATAAAAAGGAAAAGAAGAAAACTACTAGAAAGAAAAAATCGGACACTGCAGCCAATAAAGCAACATTAGCTGCCAATGCAAAGGCTTCTACAGCATCCACATCTGTGAATTTGAGAAAACAACAGCAAGGTGGTGTTGGTAACAATGGTACTGGAGGGGGTGGATTGGTTGCTGCAAATGAAGCTGTCCATACCGAAGATGGTCGTCCATTGATTGGTGCCACAAAAATTGACCAATTGATGTTGGTCATCCAGGCTAGAAGAAAGGGTTTAACTACCGATATTAAACAAGCTGAAGATGGTACCATTTTGGAAGAGGTTACCCCTCAAGGTATGCTCTCTGGAACAATTTTGCCTAACCCAGTGGAATTAGTTGGTGGTGTGGAAAAAACTACCACTAGGGGCTCTAAGCAACATCAATGCCAGTACTGTATGAAGAAATTCACCCAGTCAACACATTTGGAGGTGCATGTTAGATCCCACATTGGATTGAAACCATATCAGTGCAGCTACTGTGGTAAGAAATTTACACAAGGTGGTAACTTACGTACCCATCTGAGACTCCACACTGGTGAGAAACCATACACTTGCTCTGTTTGTAAGAAGCAATTCTCAAGAAAGGGTAACTTGCAAGCCCATGAATTGACCCATCAAAACAGACGTCCATACCAATGTAAGCTGGATAATTGTAACAAGTCCTTTACACAATTGGGTAACTTGAAAGCTCACCAGAATAGATTCCACTTGGAAACCTTGAATGAATTGACTAATAAGTTGGCCCATTATACCACTCCTGGTGCCATTGATAGTTTGCCTGTCCAAGAAAGAGAACTGTTGGAATATTTCCAAAGTTTGTATAAGAACTTGAACAGGGGTATCAGAGGTAGAGGTAAAGGTACTGGTATTAAGCAAGGTGGCTCTGGCGATGATTCAGGCGCTAATGCTGCCAATGCAGGTGTTGATGCAAATGGTAATGGAGTCTTAAACAGACAAGGTGTTCCATTGTAATATATAAATCAATTAACAAGTTTTTATGAAACGACAAAGAAAAAGCAAATTTTGTATATTTCCTCCTGCTTCCCCCTCTTACCCTTTCTCTCTCATGCTTCCTTTTGCTTTCCTATATATTGCTTTTACTCTAGGCTTTTCTGACATCTTCTCAAATTGTTTTTATTTTTGCCCTATGTCTCCTTCTCTTTCTTCCTCTTCTTCTTGCTATCTCCTCTATTATCTGTTCTAGTTTTATCTTTTCTTTTCTTGCTATCTCTTTTCTTTTCTTTGTTTATTTGATTGTGTTTCCTTTTTTTTTGTATTTCTTTTCTTCTATCTTGTGTTCTCTTACTTATGTGTATTAGTTTCCTATGTATTTTAAACATATAATTGAAATTGTCTATATATTACTTTGTGAAAAAAAACTCTCTGCGTATTTTTTTAAGGAAAAGAAATTATTATTAATTGTATGAGTATTTTATTAAATGAAGAAAATAACTAATTAGCCATAAGAAATATAGTTTAGAAAGGAAAAGAAAAAAATAGAAAAAAATAAGTAGGCAGAAGGCGGGAGGCAGGAGACAGGAGGCAAAATCATCAAATCATTAATCAAAAGATAATCGAATTTAAAACGAAAAAAAAAAAGCAAATAAAAACTAAAAGCATAACATACTGATATTGGATGAAGAAGAAGTAAAAGTAAAATAAAATAAAAATGTGAAGTAATTAGAAGAAATGAGTACATTAATTAACAAAGAAATTAAAGGAAAGTGGGGATGGGGGATAACTTAACTACCTTTATTTATTCGCAGATGAAGTTTTATTGTCAGTATTAGAGTCGCTAGCGGTAGAAGTAGCGTTATCGGAATTATTAGGACCAGATTCTGTTTTAATAGCCGCTCTGCCAGTAGTAATAGTTGCTGCTGTATCCTTATTATCAGTTGCGGTAGCAGCAGAACTTGCAGAATTGGAGTTAGCGTTGATGGCTCCAGCACTATCAATACCAGTCAGACTGGCAGGAGTAGATCCAGGAGCCCAACCAAATATGAAATCATCAAAGTCGTAGCCAGCCCTATCAAATGATCCAGGAGAGTCAACAAAGTCACCTCCAACAGCGCCATTCAATGAGTTCACACTATTGTGTGCAGACAAACCAAAGTTGGATAATCTTCTTTGAGTTTGGGATGATTGGCCAACAGTAGCTAACCCAGATGGAACAGGGGTCACTTGGCTGAAGAAATCATTGGTTAATTCAGCTAATTGCTGTTGAGATAGCATGGTCTGTGTCTGTTGTTGTAGCTGTTGTTGTGGTGGTAATGGATACTGTTGTTGGGGTTGTGGTTGTGGTTGTGTTTGTGGTTGCTGCTGTTGTTGTTGTTGAGGAACGTACTGAGAAGAAGAAGAAGTGTTTGAATTGCCTATTTTGTCACCTGAATTGATGTTATTCGATGTGGAGTTTGACTCAGAATGGGCCATATTTAACTGAGGATCGTTACCAGTAGTAGGAGATGTTGATGATGCATTATCATCACCATCTTGACGAAGCATATATGGAGGCAAGAATCTACCAAAGATTTTCATATCTAATTGATCCATAGGGCCAGGAACATATTTGTTATGTTTTTGCGAAGTTTGCTCTTGAGGCAATTGTGACGATGGAACTTGTTGTTGTTGTGAAAGTTGTTGCTGCTGTTGTTGTGAAAGTTGTTGCTGTTGTTGAGAAAGCTGTTGCTGTTGTGGAAGCTGTTGTTGCTGTTGGGTAGCATTATTGAGATCGGTATATGGCATTGGTTGTGCTGAATCCAACTCAGGGATACTTAAACTGATACCAGTAGCTATACCATCAATATAATTAACACCATTATTATCCTTCGACTCGGGTTGTTTCTCTTGTGGATATCCATTGTACACACCTTGTTGAGCATCATTGCCAGCAGCAGTGCCAGTAGCACTGGCATTGGCGGTCGTTGTGGTGTTTGCACTATTTTGGTCAACTTCCAATGATTTTCCCATCTGGGGAGTGACAAATGTTTGATCCTGAGTTTCATGACCAATGCTAGCTCTTGCGGTTCTTCTGTTTAACTGTTCAAACAAAGCATTCAAAATGTTATAGGTTCTCTTAGCAGCCATACTACTGTCCTTCAAGATATCTAGCACTCTCTTACCATTCTCGGCATCCTTCTTAATTGCCATATATTCAGGGTCAACCTTCCCGTCTCTGTTGACGGGTGGTGCAAAATGAACATAGTACACTAAGCATGCCACAGAGAAGAAAATAGTATAGATGGAAAACCAATATGATCCACTCAACATTTTCTTATCAATCATATCTTCAGACAATTTGACAACAATTCTGGCGACATTGATACAGTTCTTTGCCTTTTCAAGACTTCTCAATTCATTCATTGAAGGTTGGCTAGCACTGATGTTGGCAGAGATGTAATGGATGAATGGTCTGTAAAGAATAATCTTCACGTGTAAATAAGAGATGTGCAATAGTCTGTTAGCCTTCAAGTACTGTCCTGGAGGTTCGACACCAGGTTTCAATTCTAATGGTAAATGGTTCATCCAATCTTGCAACTCCAATTCCAATCCATACACAATATCATGGGCTAATAATTCAGGTCTTGTTCCATTCTCCACTTTCAATGGTTTGATAGGGTATAGTTTGGTGACAATTTTTTTCATGATAAAAATCAGCTTCGTGTGAGCATTAGCGATCCCAGAACTTGATAAACGGTCACCTTGTCTATCGTATCTGTATCCATGAACAGTGATGTTCTCATCATCCAATTCAATCGGCATATCTTGATCGAAATCATCTTCACTGATAGTTCTTGGTAAACCCAACATTGTATTAACGTAGATATCCATCTTGTAAATGGTCCAGAATAATCTCTTTCTGATTTCTAATTCAATTGGGTTGAATGGATAATCTAATTTTCTATGCAAACCTTCTCTTAAGGCAGCTCTTAGCGCTATACCAATATATGCATAACAAGTAGACAATCTTGCAGAACATTGTAAGAAAATTATCAACATGACAATAGTTTGAATACCATACGTGTCTCTTGTATCAGTGATATCAATCAGCTTTCTGGCAGCAATGAAATATCTGTAACCTTCATCTTCAAAGTCTTCATTCGAGGGGAACAGGTTGTTGATATTATTATTATTATTACTGCTATTATTATTATTGTTGGTTTTGTCCTTTGCCTCTTTATCCCTTTTACCTATTGTTTGTTCGTCGCTTTTGAAGAATAATGCACCACATGCCATCACAGAGTATACAAGGGGAAGAAAACGTTGCTGTTTATTTGTATATTGGCCAGGATCCGTGTCATATAATTCATTTAAATCCTCAATGAATGCTGGTCTATGGTAAAACCGAAACAACACACATGCATTCTCCCATGTCTTTGTAATCAATTGCAAAGCCACCTCACGGGATGGTAAAATGATTTTGATCTCTTTACCCATGCTTGATTCATAGGAGCCATCGATACCTGGTTGAGGAGCGGGGCTATTACTGAAAGGTCTATCTGAAGATGGTGATCCATACTGATTGCTATTATTGGTGTTATTATTGTTGTTGTTGTTGTTGTTAGAAGTGGTGGTGCTGCTGTTTATGTTGTTGTTGGCATTGATATTGTTATTGTTACTATTGTTAGTTCCTGAACTACCACCTTTAGGAGGTAATTTAGGTAATGTTGGTACTTGAGGAACTTGAATTTCAGGCAGTGAATCGTATGCATCAGCGATATCATCAACAGCATTTTCAGTGTCACTTTTACCCTCTTCTCTTAACTTGTTCAGAGCAGATATCAATTTCATTGGGTTAATTGGTTTAGGGTTATCGTTTAAATCGGTCAATTTGATAGTTGGTAATAATCTATGCAAGATATCATCATATAATTTCAATCTGTCTGTTAATTTGGCCATTGCTTCAGGAGACATGTTGGCAGGGTTTATCACCGAGGTTGTTGATGATGATGATGAATTCACTGGTAGAATGGAGCTAGCATTGTGGTTGTTATGGTTGTTGTTACTATTGTTTTTCTGGTGGTTATGGTTATGGTTATTGGTAGTATTAGTATTAGAAGTTGACCCACCTTTCTTTTTAGATCTATTTGGTTGGTCATAGGTGCACTCATAACTGTACACAGTACAATGTATACATGGTAAATCACCTGAACATTTGATCTTTAGTTTTCTACATCTATCGCAAGCTCTAACAACTCTTCTTCTTTTCTGTAACATGGTACCAGCAGATGAATCACTCACTGTTGGCATGATGATCTTAGGAGGGTTTGATCCACCCACAGATTTGATGGTTTGTGGGGATATTTCATTGGGCCTAAGTTTCTGATGTTGATACGAAGACTGTCGTTGAGGAGGTAGGGGAGCTATTGGGAACTTTACATCTGTGGTTGAAGAAGAAGAAGAGGTCGATGATGATGATGATTGGTTTAAGGGTATGGAAGAGGTGTTATTAGTTGATGATGGTTTAGGGTTGGAATTAGATGGTAATTTGCGTTTAGGCATCTTGTAGATGGTGTAGGAGTGGGGGGAGAGAGGAGGAGGAAAGGGTCGTTATTTGGTTTGTTCTCTATCTAGCTAATTCAAGGACAAATATATATTATGTGTGAGCGGTGATAAAACGGTGTTAATTCTCTCTTTCCATAGATAGATATGTATCACCGATTTAAAGATCAATCTCAAGTTGTATGTGTAGTTGTGTAGTTGTGTAGTTGTGGGGATGTGAAGAGAGAGAAGTAGAGAAGTAGAGTCGATGAATAGAGAGATGAATGGGATTTGATGAATGGGCAACGTTTTTTTTTTTTACTTACAAAAACAAAGGGTTGTTTTAAAATCCAAAGAAAAAAAAAAGTTTTGAATACTGTTTATGGAAAGTTAATCCAAAAGAGAGACAGGCAGAAGGAGAAAAAAAAAATTATAAAAAAATTTCAAACCTTTCAAAAACTGTATGTATATCTACAGACACATTAAACGTATGTGTTGATAAACAATTATTAGTTTACAATAATTGAATATAAATGTGCAGGATTTATCTTAAGATCTATGTTTAAAAATCATTTACTCTACTCTTCTCTACTTCTACTTCTACTTCTACTTCTACTTCTACTTCTACTTCTACTTCTACTTCTACTTCTACTTCTACTTCTACTTCTACTTCTACTTCTACTTCTACTTCTACTTCTACTTCTACTTCTACTTCTACTTCTACTCTGCTCCTGTTCGCCTTTCTCGTCTCCCTCTCTACCGCCCCCTCCCCCCTTCATCGTAAGCAACGCAGGGCGATAGCGGTGAGAGAAGGAAGCCCTCAGGTTTGTGCTGGACGGGGCACTAGGAGAGAGAGGGAGAGGAGAGGGTGTGGAGGTATGGCTGATTGGTTGGTTAGTTAGTTTATCTAATTGTTATGTTTAAATATCGTTTGTTTATTGTATGTGTATGTATATATATTTTCCGTGTTTTCTTATTATGTACACACATATAGATAGATGGTTTATGGATTGTTTAGGATAGGGACCGGAGAAATCCCAAATCTTATTGTGTCTGGGAAGTTTGAATATATAGATTAGATTAGATTAGATTATCCCCCTCTCTCTGTCCCTGGTCTCCCTTGCCCTCCCCTACTAAAATTCGTGAAATTCTTCCAAGCAAGTCAGCCAGGCAGCAATGGATTTCAGCGGCCGCTTAAGGGACGACTACACTGGCCGGTGGGCATCGTAAGAGAAAGGCCAACGGGGCTGTCCGGGGTGAAATCTGTTGCG
>PPHW02000024.1:65765-87301 GCA_003705225.2 Ambrosiozyma vanderkliftii
AGTAGTATGGGGAAAAACGTTTTTTTTTTTTTCACCGACTTTTCACTATCTATCTACGTATCTACGATTTTACTATTTTACTACGTATATGAATGATGGTACAGTACAGTAATACAATATATATAGAAGAGTAATAAATCCCGAAAAACCGAATATATTTGTTATTAAATAATGTTTATATACCCTGTATATATAACATTAGTAAATATATATATATATATATATATACATAGAAAAACTATTGTATTAAAAAGTTGGACCGTCTAATGATTGTTTTATTAATTGATAAAAAAAATTGATATATTAATTGATTTGGTTTGATAAAAAAGAATGGATAAAAATGATTTTTTTTGTTTTTTTGTATGCTTGTTTTTTTTGGTTATTGTAAAGTAGCAAAAAAATATGAAAAAAGAAAAATGAATGAATGAATAGAAAATGTGTTTAAGAAAAAAAAACCTTAGAATTGAATAATAAATTGGAAACCCTTTTGATTTTAATCAAAATAAAGAAAAATAGTAAGTAATTGATAATTGATAATTGATAATTGAGAAGTAAATTAGCTAGCTAGGAGATTATTCTGGAGTGGATAATCTGGTGTATGAGCTATCGCTGTCAGAGTCTGAATCTTCTTCATCTTCAATGACTTCCTTGCTAGCTGGTAATTCTTCAATTTGTGCACCCTTTCTCTTCTTGGATTGCTTCTCTCTGATAATTGATTCAGTGTCAGAGGCGAAGACAGATGGAGCACGGCTGGATAAGATATCGTTGTCATCCTCATCTTCTTGGCTATCATCGCCATCTTCAATGATCCATGGTTCACGTCCATAACCGTAGCCATGGCCGTGTCTGTGATATCCAAATGGTTCAGCTGGTGGTTCACCTCTCTTGATATCAGCAGAGTGCTTACCATCCTTTTCACCTTTTCCACCTTTACCACCCTTAATATGAAAGGAACCGAGAGCCTTACCCTTGCCTTTGCCCTTACCATGACCATGACCGTGTCCGTATCCACGGCCTAAACCATGGGCATGTCTACCTCTCTTTCTGTAACCATAACCATAAACTTCACCGTTTTCAAATGATTCAGGATGAGCAGGTGGTGGTGGAGGAGGTGGTGGTAATTGACCATAACAGCCAAATGGGACTGTGCTTGCACCTGGAGGTGGTGGTGGTGGTGGTGGAACACCGAATTGACGGTGACCATAATAGCCATGATGATGTTCTTGTGGAGGATAATCAAAGAAACCACCAGCATAAAAGTCATGGTGACGTTGGTGATGTGGTGGTGGTGGTGGTGGTGGAACTGAATATTCATTCATACCAAATTGATGTCCATGATGTGGAGGAGGAGGACGTTGATGTTGTCTTGGACCAGCGAAACCTGGCATTGGTAATGGTTCGAATTCTTCAGCTCCGAAATGACGACCGTGACGTCCTCTTGGACCTGCGAAACCTGGAATTGGTAATGGTTCGAATTCTTCGGCCCCAAAATGACGACCGTGATGACCTCTTGGGCCAGCAGATTCAAAATCTTCGGCTTCAAAGTGACGACCATGATGTCTTCTTGGACCAACAGGTTCAAATTCTTCAGCTTCAAAGTGACGACCATGATGTCTTCTTGGACCTCTTGGTCCAGCACCACCTTGAATAAATTCTTGATCTTCACCATAGAAGTGACGACCATGATGGTGATGTCTCTTACCAAACTTTCCGCCTCTCTTTTGTTGATCTGGCTCTTGGTCTTGATTTTGGTCTTGTTCTGGTTCTGGTTCTTGAACTAGGTCTTCTTCTTGTTCTGGTTCTTCTTGAGCAGGTTCGGAAACGTTATCTGGTTGAGAGTCAGTGATTTCCTTTGGCTTTTCTTGTAAACCATCTTCCACTGATTTCTCATTTTTGGCATCTTCTCTGTCTTGAATAACCTTAAGAAGGTTAAAGACTAGTGACTTTAAGTCATTGGTTGTTGACTTTTCTAAATTAAAATTGACAGACATATTTGTGTGTGTTTATAAGTAACGATTGTTATTTAATGATGTTCTTATAAATATTATAACATTGAACCTAGAAAAGATTTGGTAAAAAAGAAGGCGATCAGACAGATATTTATACATCTATCCAATGGTAGAAAAAAAGAACACAAACAATTAAAATTTGAAGCTGTTTCTCTTTTCACAATTATTAAAATGCTTAGATTCATGATTTTTGCAAAATAATTACCCAATAAATGAGGCTTATATGCAGAAAAACCAAATTTCAAATCCCAACCAGCCAATCACAGCTTTTCTTTGAATCCCGTGTTATTATTTCCTAGCGAAACAATCAAACTCTAAGCCTTTGCCCTCCTTTTGAAAACCCGAATAAATGACTTTTTTGATCACCGAACGCAGCAAATTAATCAAACTCTAAGCCTCTGTCCTTTTTTTAGAAACCCGAATGAATTACACCTTTTTAAATACCGGTCCCCATGTTATATGGGCTATGTGTTATAGCGATTCAAAAAAAAAAAGAAACTTAACCCTACTTTCCCACATTTTTGTCCTGTGTTGCAAACATAGAATTGTGGTGCGTTTTCTTGGGTCTTTCGGTGAATGGTGCATTTTTAAAAACTCACGTTCGGCCTATTGTTCTGTTTCGTAAAAAAAATATTCTTTCGGTGATTGAGATATTTTTTAAAAAAGTAACCTTCGGTTTCCAGATTACATGTTTTGATTTGCCTTTTTTTGGTTGAACTTTTTTTTGTTGTTTGTAGTTGGTTTTAACATTACATCACTTCATACTATTTCATTTCAACTCCAGTTTTTCAACCTGATTCCATGGAATTGATGTTTTTAATTGCATTCTTCAAAGGGGTAATTGACATTTACCGATATAGTTTCTTTTTTGGTAAGTTGTTTGCTCCTGTACATTGAGGAGGCAGAATCAGATTAATTAACTTACAGTATCCTCAATGGTACCTTTCCGAAGTACGGATTAAATTATATTAGTCAGTTTAGTAATCAAGCTAATGGTCACAATGTTTATATTTAGTAATCTGTTCATAGCATGAACAACCAAGTAAAAAAAAGTATATACGACCATATATGCAGACTCTTTTTTCATAATTATTGTTTAATTTCGATGAAGAGGGAGGAATCTGAAAAGAAGACACTTACTTATTGAAAAAAAAGTTAACTTATTCAATTGAAAATTGGTCAGGCTATAAGGGGAGAGAAGATGATTGTACCTTAATTAGAATATTCTATTAAATAAAAACAACATCTCTACACTCACCCATAGCGCCTCTTCTCTCTTCTCTCTTCTCCTGTTCTTACTACCTCTTCCTTTCTATTTCTGTCTTTTCTTTCAATAGTATGATGCTAATGCTAAATGAAATTAAAATGTCGGCATCTAATGAGAGAGTCTAACAAATTACTCTCACTGATGAAATACATATATACCTCATATGTTATATTATTTATAGCATAGCATATGTATAGAAGTCATTCTAATATACATCCTTACACAGATTAATGTTAAATGTGATAATTTAACAATGTGGTTGTGCTAGGGGCTTCGTTACGGTGATGCGGGAGACCATTCCACATCCACAATAACCATACATTTTGATGTAACAGAGAGTAGTCAGGCAATAATTGAAACCCCTCTTCAATTGATGAGCATTATCTTACGATATGTTTGTTAGGTTGTACTTTGTGGTAGAATTGGAGGGGGTGTAAGAAGGAGAAATGCCAATAGCTATGGACCGTCAACCGAAATTATAGTGATCTTTCAACATATAACTATAAGGTTATTGATAAATAAAAGGATGCAAGTGAAACTAATAGCAAATACTAAGTTGAAGTCAAGTAAATAACTATATATTAGGAGAAGAATGGATAAGAAGCAGAAAAAAAATCAGGCATATTCTCGGACAACGGAGTTGCGATGAACTGCTTGTGAATAATGAGCTTTCTAATACTGGCTAATGGGCTAACGGTACTTACTCACTTCGTGCGAGGGCTCAGCCTAAACCCCCGGTACCTACTTGTTTCGTGCAAGGGCTCCCCCTAAACCCCCAGTACATACTACTGCAGACATGCTACCGACGGAGTACCATCTGCCCATGGTTCCACCAGTATATGACCTGAAGATGATCTTCCGCTATACCCACCCTGTCAACCCGAAAATCTCGCTAATCTACAACTTAATTAATTTATTTCCTTATTTTTCAAGATAGGTTTTTATTTCTTGTCATTTCCTGTTGCAACAAACAAATTTTCCACTATAAACCTTTGTAACAAAAAAATGGGATTAGAAAGGAAGGAAAAGAATGCAAGTGAAAAAAAAAAGTGGAAAAAAAAAAGAAAAGAAATGACTACGGAAAGCACAAGAAAAAAAAAGGAAAAACTTTTCAACGTGTACCTTGAGAGGGACCCGCTAACAAATCTTTTCTTTTTTCCGGCTTTGGTAGCGAGAATTTTTATTATTTCAATATAAAAAAATGTTATTCTTACTCTAATGACTGATTTAAATAGCCCATTGTGTGGTATTTGTTTTATATATAAGTCAGATAAATTCCCCTAGGTTTTTCCATACTTGCAGTTTCATATCAATTGCTGTTGCTCCTTTGCTAAGTCAATGCTATATCTAGTTCTCCCCTTTATAAACAACTAAACAACTAACTATATAACTTCCTTAATTATAATCCACACAAATGTTTTCAAGTAAGAAAAACGAACAAAACAATACCGAATCTGAAGCCTACAAGGCTAAACTGAAC
This sequence comes from Ambrosiozyma vanderkliftii, assembly GCA_003705225.2. NCBI lineage: Eukaryota > Fungi > Ascomycota > Pichiomycetes > Pichiales > Pichiaceae > Ambrosiozyma > Ambrosiozyma vanderkliftii. The sequence continues at coordinate 70,522 of PPHW02000024.1, forward strand.
TTTGGAGCTGAAAAGGAAAAACAAATTCTTAATGAAATCAGATCAAATTCAAGCAAGCAATATAATTCTGTGTTTGAATCTTCAATGATGGGTGGTTACTTTAACCTTGCTTGGAAGAAAAACTAATTCGGTTTCTATAATTGGTGAATTATCATGAAACACACACAAATACATGCAACACTTTTGCACTTATTTTAATTAATTGTATCTGAATGGATTTTTTATAGAGATTTTTGTCCATAGGTATCCCTTCTTTTTCTATATAATTGTTTGTGATTATCGTTATTTATTTAATATTTTTTTTTTATTCTTACTTACAGCCCCCTTAATAAAACTCAAATATGTCCGTTAACCAGGATTGATCAAACTAACATTGTTTCAATCTTCTTCCCTACGATTATTCTCCTATTGTTATTTTATAAACATAGATTCCTTTAAAATTGATTTTTGGGTTCCATTGTCGGATATCGTATGCAAGCCCTTATAGGATAAACCGCCGGCAGCCTGTTCTCGCTGCACACCAATTTCGATAATGATGGTTCTGTCTTAAAAAATCCTCACCATAAATTATAACCTGTTTTTGGTCAGATCGGAATTGGTGTGCAATGAGAACAGACTGCCCCACGTTGGCATTCAAAATTAGATAACCCATATCTATATGCCGTGTCCGTGAGATAAATATATGTTCTAATTAGATACTTTAAGTCCAGTACAAAATTTGAATCATATATAAGTCCATTCCAGGCTGTGATCCTCAGGGTCTTATATATATGCTTAGTTTCTTGGCTTGGCTACGATTATAAATAAATGTTTTCCTAATTACAGTAGGAGTTTCAAATGATCCTATCAAATATAAATGATCCTATATTTGATATTAGTCTGTTCTAAATGTAAGTATTAATCGATATATCTAATCCAATCCAATATAGTTCATTTTCTTTTACCAGAAAATCGGACGTTATATAGACTCTGTATCAATATGGCTCTCATGTCTCTCCACCAGTGCTGCATCAAAAATAAATGTTAGACATAGGTATAGGAAAAGAAACTACTTAGTTAATTTTGCAAAACCCCGTGTATATGCACTATAGAACTTTTAATAAGATAATAATTTAAGGGTCTTATGAGCTTCGGCGAGATGGGTTAGTGCGACTCTTGCTCGTTCCCCCTTATGATTGCTACAATCCATGGAAACTATTTTATCATCCATATAAATAGTATACATATATATATATATAATATATATATAATCCCCTCGTGTGACATCTGAAGACATTAATTTTCGTTCTACTTCTATTTTCTATAATTTGTTATCAATAAGTTCAATTTCAATTGATTAATTATTCCTTAGAAAATGGCATCAGAATCTACAGATGGAGATAAATACATTCTTGAATGTCAGGAAGGTGTTAATCTTACCTACACATCAAGTACTACTAGAAAGGGTGTTGAAGGAGCATATATGTGTGGTGCTCGTAATGCTCATGTTTCTGGTCCATTAGCAACATATATATATGAAGGAAACTGTACAATGTTTCCTTGTGGTCTTGGAGGAGATGCCTCTGGCTGCGATGGTGATGATTTTGATATAACTATGATTAAAGATATGCATCAATGTGGGTACCAACAACAGAAGTATATATCCACTAGTGGTGCATCTAAACTGAATATATCAGGGCTTAACATCTTCGGTTTAGTTTATTTGATTTATATTCTTTTCGGTTAACAATTTGGATGAATACAGGATAGTTCTTTTTTTTCGTTTCTTTGTATTTGTATTTTTTGTCTTTCCACTATTTTGGTTAATATTTGGTTTTTATTCTATTCAGTTCCATACTATAACTGTATTTTATTTCTATTAATATGAGAATTTCGGTCGAAAAACAAATAACGTTGACGATCCCACATTAAATAGTTTTAAAACCCTGTATATGCATGATAAAAATCTCAGCCATAAGTGAGGGTCTTTGGTCATATACTTATATAAATATATATAATTTGTACTTCTATGTGTGTATATGCTTGGCAATATGCCCATACAATACACCCATACGATATACCATGCAATATACCCATACAATATAGATATTATGTGTTTTAATTGGGTGGAGAATAATAAAAAGATTCCGTGAGAGCAAACCATATTTCAGAATGATTAATTTGATCAATTCGGGAAAAGGAGGGAAAGCTATTGGTTGGATATGAATTTGTGCGGCTCTGGCTTCATTCTCCATGATAGAATCATCGGAGTCATTATCCATATAAATACGTATAAAGGCCCCCAAAACCCAATTAATTGAGTCTTTTAAAAAAATACTTCATTCGTTTGGATAATTTGTAACCAACAATTTCAATTTCAATTTCAATTGATTAATTATTCCTTGAAAAAATGGCATCTGAATCGATAGAGGGTGATAACTACGTTCTTGTGTGTCAAGAAGGTTACAATCTAACTTACTCAACAAACACTGACAGAGAGGGGGTTGAAGAAGCATATATGTGTGGTGCCCGTGAAGCCCATATTTCTGGTCCATTGGCCACATACATATATGAAGGAAACTGTACAACGTTTCCTTGCGGTCTTGGAGGAGGAAGTGGCTACTACGGTTGTGATGGTGATGAATTTAATATAAACATAATTAGAGGTATGCATCAATGTGGGTACCAACAACAGAAATATATATCCACTAGCAGTGCTTCAAAACTGAATATATCAGGGTTGAATATCCTTGTTTTAGTTTATTTGATGTATATTCTTTTTGGCTACGTTCCTTGATGGTTAATAATGACCGATGGTCTAACTATTCAATTCTACGTTTTATCTTTTGTTTGATTTGCTGTTTGTATACTACTTTACGGCTACATTATATGGTTATAGAATTAAATAGTTCATTTAATAGACCAATAATTTATGATTATCAATTAGCAATTTGTTATTTGCAATTAATCAGTATTTGAGCAAGGCTTAAAAGTATCACAACTTTGCTGTTTCCTTTTTTGCTACCTATTACTCAACGGCTTGGAAATGATATACCATTTGATTTAACAGGCCTATTACTCAATATATATATATAGGTAATAGGCACTTGAGTGTATATTTCTGTGAACTCCAAAAAAAACCAGCTGACTTTCAATGGAAAATATATTAAATAATCCCTTAATTCGACAGATTGAAAAGATAAGAATTGTAGCGCATCTATCGGTTTTTCCCGAGAAATAGCCAAGTACGGTGCAATGACCGATGCATGATTTTTCTCAGTTAAAAATAAAAAATATTATATAGCACAGACCATCTAACAATTCATTTAAGCTCTACAGCCTAGGCTGGCAAGACTAACCGACTGCAAAAAAAACGACCGAGGTGAGGATTGAACTCACGATCTTGCGATTAACAGTCGCACGCCTTAACCAGCTTGGCCACCCAGTCATCGTTGCGGTTTTTGGCCTCTTTAGTTGCTTTTGACAAAACTTCTTATTTATTTCAGGGTTTTTTGAAGTTATGGGCTGAGATTAGAAGTAAAGCATTATTATTAGCTGCTAGTTTTATTTATATATTTATATAATCTTATAGTTTCATGATATAATGTATTTCGTTTTCTGAAAAAAAAATTACTGTTGCTGGATATAGTTTTTAAGGATTGGATAAGGCAAGATAACAGTAGTTTTTTTTTATATATTCTGTGATTAATAATAATATTTTTTGTTATGAAAAAAACAATTGGTGAAAGCTTGGCTTATGTTAGAATTCAATATTTGTGTTGAATAAAATTAAGAATCTTAATATCTGATCAAGAACCTTGTTTCATAGTTGGAATTAGATTTGTGTATTCTTTTTCTAGTGAATTAAAAAGCATAATTCTCAGTGCTCGAAATGAAATTTTGAGTGAAAAACAATTATTAAACTAAGAAGTTTTTGCTGTTACTTTCTTTTAGTTATTTATTTGAAGTTTTTCAAAAATAACGCATTCATATTATTAACAGGCATGTTTCCATGATTTTTGGTATAGTGATTTATCTTATAGTTTATAAAAATTTATAAATATAGGATGATGAGAACTTCTGTGCCTATTTATTAATGAAAGTGTCATCAATTCTGTCATCTGGAACAACTATGGATGAATCGAACTAAAACTGAAACAACTCGTTAAGAAGTGCAAGAGCTGAATTTAACCTATTGATACTACTCATATTGAGTTTAATTACAATGAAAATAAAAGGACTGCCTATGCAATTCTAGCAAGGGGGTTGGAGATTATTTTAGTTTATCAATGTTTTTTCGAAAAGAAATAAACTCTTCAGCGCCCACGATCATCTGAGTACCTGCAATATTTCATACATCACCTTCCTTTTTTAATGTCAGACCTATTTCTAATGGTAGATACTAAAACCACTGTTTTTGAATCAAACAATTTATCCAGGGGAAGTTGATTAAAAAAAGGATATAGAGTCCTGAGCGAAGGAAGCCCCTCTCCCCAGTTTAAAAAAAAACCGAGTAATGCTCGCACCTGGATTTAAAAAGTAACTCTGTGACAGAGAAAGAAAATTTAGAAAAGAAATATACATTTCAAGTCGGACATCTCTTCAAATACACCTAATTACTTTTAAAGAATGCAGGAACAACCCACTGGAAAATAACTAAGGAGCATGGCTGTTATATATTATAGGTTCAGGTCGCAAAGACCCGACAAGATGTCCACGATAAAATTCGATGGTACAGGTCTAACCGCTTTTGAATTAAAAAAAGAAATCATTTATGCAAACAAATTATTAACATCAACAGACACAGATATCATACTCTATCATTCGGAGGAACCAGACATAGAATACCAGGATGATAATGAAGTGATACCTAGATCAATAACAGTTATAGTTAGACGAACTTCTGCGGGCAAGAAGGGCAAGGGAAACATTGCAAGGTACATTGCAGGTAAACCAAGGTTAATGAAAACAAACAATTTCCAAAACTCAGGTAACAACAATAATTTAACCAATCCAGCTGCTGCATTGAACCCAATAACAAGCTCATCTGTGGACCAAAGTGAAGAGGATATGATCAAGCAAATGTTCAACCAACAAGATGACCAATGGATGCAACAACAAGCTGTTATGGCGACTGCTCAAAGAGTTGATATGGGGAGATCAAATAAACCAGAAGAAAAAGTTCCTGATTACTACATTTGTTACAAGTGTGGTGAAAAGGGTCAACATCATATCAGAAATTGTCCTAAGAACAATGATCCTAATTGGGATGGTATCAGAGTGAAGAAAACTACTGGTATCCCAAAGTCTCAATTAAAGGCTGTTGATAATCCTGGTGAAATGGATGATCCAAACATGAACTACATGGTTACTGACGAAGGTAAATTTGTGGTTGCTGTTGCCGATAAAAAGGCTTGGGAAAACTATCAACAGATTCAACAATATAAACAAAACACTGACGATGATATAGATGTTGATGATCCAGAATTGAAGGATCCAGAGACCAATAAGTTATACAAAGAACCAATGAGAACTAAATGTTGTAATAAGCTTTACTCTAGATACATAATTGAAGATAAATTGCTTGACTCTGATTTCAAATGTCCTAACTGTGGAGAGGAGGATATATTTTTGGATTCCTTGGAACCAGATAAAGAATTGCAAGAAAAAGTTGACAAATTCTTAGAGGAAAGAAAAAGAAAACTAGAAAGTGAGGACCAATCAAATGATCCAAATAAAAAGCAAAAGATCAATACTGGATCATCATCATCATCAACAGCAGCAAATGTAAATACAAATACAACCACAATCAATGCCATTGGATCATCCATAGACGCTTCGTTGGTTCCTGGTAACCTTCCACAAATTCCACAGCATAACCCTAACATACCTGCAGGTTTACCGATGGCACCACCTCCAATGATGCCATTCATGCCCTTCCCACCAATTCCAATGGGAATGCCTATGAATATACCTAAAATGGCTGGAAACGCTAATAATAATAATGGACAACAAAACCAAAAGCCCTAATGAAGGGGGAGGAGCAGGGGGAAAGGAAATAGTATCAGTACATCTGTGCCATCTCTGAATTGGAATATATTACTCTGCTAAATATTATATCTATAACTTTATACTACAAATAAATAAATAAATAGACATATGTAATCGTTATCGGAGTTCAAACGCTTACTAGAATTTCCTACTGTTGCTAATCAGTACTTAGATATTAGATATTACCAAAGAAGCTAGCTGGCTGAAAACAAAAAATAACCACAGCTGTATATATAATCAATATATATTGCCTTATAGAATTAATTAATATAGATTTAATGAAGGCTAAGTTAATTTTAAATACTAATGTATATATATATATATAAATAGATACATAGATAATTAAGTTGACTATATAAAAAGGCAGCGTGCTATTTATTAGTAACAACGAATACCACACCAATAGGCTGGGCTGGGCTGGGCTGGCTGGGCTGGGCTGGCTTATCAACAGTCTAAAAAAATTAATATAGCATATGATATGCTATATATATATTAATAGTTAAATGTTAAATTAATTTAATTAATAATTATTTTAAATAATAATTATAGTAATAGTAATAGTAGTACATTTCAAAATTCCACAATCGTATTTTCGCCATCTTTTTATCTTACACACTATATATAGATATCATATATATATATATACACACACACTATATATTATACTGTTAACTGGATAACTATCATCATTACCACTTGGTATTCTGTTGTTTTGCCAGTTCAGGTTCTTTCGTTACTGCTTCTAAAATCTCGGCTGTCTCTTGACCAATCTTTTCTGATACGCAACGGCAAACACACAATACATAAATTCATATAAGGACAACGTTACAGGTACCTACCATTTATAAGTAAGATACACTACTAAACTTCCATCATCATAGGATTATTATATATAATAAAAAAAATAACAAACACGAATGTCGTTTCCGTTTTTAGATCAGAAGATTGAATTATTATTCTTGAGTGGTGAAAGGTTGCCCTTGACATTGGACAGAAAATTCATAGTTGAATGTGGGTTTGAAAATGAATTAGAAATCTCTCAAGAGGAATTAGAAAATAACTTCAGAATAGGTCATCTCAGGGATTATGTTTTCGATGAATGGGAAAGAGTTCTGACTCAAAAACAGAAAACCCACGGCCATGAAAGTGCCGTTGACACTAATCAAAAACCAACAACACCAGATCAACTGCAATTACTTCATTTGGGTAACAGGTTAAACCCCAATGATCTATTATCCACTTTGAATCTTGGGCTGTCTCCTGTTATACACATTATTATCAAACCTTTGGATCAACTACAAACAACTTCTGATAAGTGGAAATTCACGGATCTAAAGATTCCAACCAAGAAAAAGAGTTCGACAAAGAGAAGGGCGTCTACTTCAAACAACCCAGTTCCATCATTTGCTCCAACTTATAATAGAAAACAATCCATATCTTCGGTTTCCACGCATCCAACGACATGTGCCAACACCCCATTGTCCACACCACACTTGGCACAGAAAGAAACCATGGATGATCACGAAACTGCCAACGACGACGACGATGAATACGAAGATGCTTTATCCAACCACCACAAGGCTAAGGAAGCGGGAAAATTATCAGACTCCAAGTTACAACAGCAACAGCTGCAGACTTCTTCAGATTATGATAAAAAGGAGTCTGTGACTAGAGAAATTATACCTGTGCATGAAAGTAGGATTGACGACGAACCTTCGCAAGAGAAGAGTGAACTCTTAGCTGAGGCAACTACAGATGATGTATCTAGAGTTCCTGCAAATGCTACAAATAGTTCTTCAAACACTAATAATACAAATAATAGGGTCGGAGCTGGAAACAGTGCCACCACCACCGTTGACGAGAAGAGTAAAGGTGGTTGTTGTATTATTATGTGATTTGACTGAATTGATTTAGAGTTATTTATTAGGTATCCAAAGAGATTTATATACTACCTTCTACTCCCCTATGACTGTTTTTTTTGTTTTTGCTTTTCTTGTTATACATATATATATCTTTCTTTTCACACGAATTTCGTTTTAATAAATGCTAAATGCTAAATGCTAAATAACTATTCTTCACGCATAAGTTTTAACAGATCAGTCTTTTTTTTGATATTATTGAATTGTTTACAACCATTGACTGGTACTATTCATCACAAAACATTGTGTCTGGTTTTATGTATAATACACGGGAAAATGCGGTTAGAATAAATCCGAGAATCAATACAAACACAGCCCAGCCCCAATATTTATCAATAATATAATATACACGTTAAAACCAAACCAACAAGAACACGAAATATAAACCATTTATTACTTCCATTTTACGATGAAATTAAACTTCATATTGGGGATGAAGATGAATGAGTATAAGTAATGGAGCAGCTACAATCGATATTTGAAAACTCTGTTTGTCATATTTCCACAACACTATCCAGAAAGGATGCAATGCCCTTTGATGACATGCATCCAATGGTCACTCCATCTATGGTAAGCCTGAACAAAACAAACACCATAAAAACCAATGTTAATCCAAATAAATTATAATCATACTAATTCTAATACTAACTGGTGATTGCTTTTTTTTGTCTTTTGCTTTTATAGCTAATTATGAACTACTATCTTTCGTCTTGTGTTGATTCATTGGGTTTAATCCAACATATCACAACAACATTGGATTATGATTTTGACGTATACAAACAGCTAGCGAAGAAGTATGACCACAATGGCAAAGATTTAACCATTAAACAGGGTCATATATTCCATTCAAGATGTTTTAAATTAATCGATGTGATTAAGGAAATTGAAGAGATCACTACGAAATGTCTGACTTACAAATATAACGGGCAACAACAAACCCATCCACGATACAAACTAGTTGTTTTAGAAGATCTATGTGATTTGTTTAATTTGCATTATTTTAAATCCCACAATTCAGGTATGTCTATAAAAGTTTAAAGCATTATTTATATCATTCTCTCCCCCCTCCTCTTTGGGTTGTCTATTAGTAGTAAATACTAACTATATTTCATTTCCCCATGTGCATGCATGCTTTTTATTTGAATGAAAATAGCCAATGTTTTGATTATAACACTATTCAGGAAGCTAAGAAAACTAGCACAAGTATTCAATATCAGTGTCATTGTCATTGAAACAAATAGGAAAGTTATTTACAATTCCTACCAGGTGCAGAAACTGATAGAACATACAATGTTTGATTACAACTTGAAACTGTATCAAACCAACAATAGAAATACTGGAGACATTAAATGCAAGGTGAATTGCAACTTCAGGGAAGATTTAATTGATGATATTTATTTAGGTTCTGATCTTTTCCCGTAAGTGTGTAATGCGGTATATAAAGTGAGATGTTTCTGAGGAGATGCATCCAATAGAACACTTAGATATCTCAATTTTGATTAGCGTTCTTTCAGTGTTGAGCAGTTGGCTATGCCAGTGAGCAATATTTTTATGATATATTGTAAGTAGTTATTACTAATAATACAGATAAACCCAAATAATGTCGAATAAAAATGGCATACGTTCATTACATACACAGTAAAAATAACCGATTGAACTACCGAGAGTTACAAATCCGCCACTGTGGCAAACCACAACACACCAGCCTCATTAAAAAAGGGAAACCAAAACTGTGACTGCGAAAGTTGTGTTTCATCTGGTGCGAGGTGTGGTTTGGCGCGCTCAAAAAGTTTTTCGAAAAATTTCTGAGTGTTCCACACTCTTTCATATAGTGAGTGAGTAGATGGGTGAGTGAGAGACAATTTGCAGTGAGCAGAGACAGACTCCCCTGTGAGAGACTGGCACACTGCACACATTGTGTTACTCACTGTACTCTCTCCAGTACTCTCTCTCTGTTACTGTTCGTCTGTCTAAAAATTTAATCAATACTATTGAATTTTTAATATATAACTCTCTTACCTTTTTTTTTTAATCACTTTAATATACTTCTAAAAGAACATATATAGAACTTATCAATAATCACAAAAAATGAGCTCTTTTCAACCAGTTGTTGTCATTGACGGTATGTGAAATTGCAAAAAGACTGAATGAACAATCAAGAGAAAGAAAAAGGCTAATCAGAAAAAACAACTTCTTAGATGAAAGGACATGAAGTTGGGTATATATCATTACAATAAACAGCATTTCATGAAACAAGAACATTTCTCTCTTCAATACACTAGGACTTCACAAGTCATTAGTTGAATACATCATATTCTCCTAGTTTTGAATACATACAGTGATACATAGCATAGTACAATTAAAATTTTTCAAATTATGAATCGGGATATAGATATAACAGCATCATTACATTTGAATACAGTAATCACTAAAAGAAAAACACACTTGAAACTTCTTATTACCAACAGTTGGTTTAATGTGAATAATTACAAACTTTCCTTCCATTGAAAAAAATAAGTAGTATAAACTACTATATTGTATTTTTCGGTAGGTGAAAGAGAGAGAAGGAATCGATAGATGTACAAGAACATAAATACAGACCACCAAAAGGATATAATGTGTTATCTACAACTGTATCTGTCAGACTTCATATGAAACCATTCACTGAAAAAAAAAGATATATACCACACACTTCAATTTTTTCTGGGATGCCATATATGACACTTATCTATATTCTGATTAGTATATAATGATAAATCTTTCTTTTGAAATGAAATTCAAATCAAAATCAATCCAAATTGATAAGAATGAAACAAGAATCAAAATACTAACATTTACTAATATATATACATATATTAAAATTTAATACAGGTAAGGGTCACTTATTAGGTAGATTAGCTTCTTTAGTTGCTAAGGAATTAATGAACGGCCAAAAGGTTGTTGTCGTTAGAGCCGAAGCTTTAAACATCTCTGGTGAATTCTTCAGAAACAAGTTGAAGTACCACGACTACTTGAGAAAGTCCACCAGATTCAACACCAAGAGAGGTCCATTCCACTTCAGAGCCCCATCCAGAATCTTCTACAAGGCTGTTAGAGGTATGATGGCTCACAAGACTGCCAGAGGTAAGGCTGCTTTAGAAAGATTAAAGGTTTTCGAAGGTGTCCCATCCCCATACGACAAGAAGAAGAGAGTTGTTGTTCCTCAAGCTTTGAGAGTTTTAAGATTAAAGCAAGGTAGAAAATACACCACTGTTGGTAAGTTATCTTCTGCTGTTGGTTGGAAATACGAATCAGTTGTCGATACCTTAGAAGAAAAGAGAAAGGTTAAGTCTGCTGAATACTACGCTAAGAAGAGAGCTTTCGCTAAGAAGGTTGCTTCTGCTAAGGCTTCTGTTGCTGAATCCAAGGCTTCCCAACAATTAGCTGCTTTAGGTTACTAAGTGTGTATAAAAAAATATCTTTTTTGAAAATATAACAAAAAATCCATCTTTTCCCTCCCCTTATGCAACCATCTCCTCCTACAAACAAATAAATAAATCTTAATATTTAAAATTTAACTCCCCCCTTCTTGCTACTAAACGAAACCTAGTTCTATCTTCTTTTATGATAAGAAAAAAAAGAAGATACTGACTGAGCTTGTGGGAAAGTAGAAGAATTGTAGATTTAATTCCAGTAGAGTAAGTAAGTAAGTGTCAAAATTTCACCTGAATCTATGAAAGTTAGTTCATGGGAAAACTACACACATTCTTTCTAAGCATTATGATTTAAAGTATGTATAGGAGCATCCCATGGCTTTAAGTATCAATTCAATATTAGATCATGAGGAGAAGCAATGATCGTTAGAACCATATTATGAATATATACTGATTCAATAACTATTGCTGAAACATTCATCACTATTTCACTCAAGTCAATTATAATATCTTGCAATTGATCACATATATCCAGTACTTTAGTGAAAGGTAATAACTCTTTCAGATAGATAGATCATATAGTAACTTAAGAATCACCATGAAATTTTGATGTTAAGACATAACAATTACATCCTTACACCGGTAAAACCAAAAAACAGTCGGAAATTAATTTCTTTAAGCGACAATCTTGGAGAGAGCTTTTCCGATCTGGCTATCTATAAATCTCTCAAGTATTTTTAAAATGATTAAATTTAAATTCGTTGTATATATAAAGATACATTGAATTGCATTCAGACTACTAGTTCGTTATTCAGAATGTGATAACTGTATATAGATTACATCGTAGTTCTAAAGAAAAAAATAACCAAAGCTACACTTTTCAATCCCTCCTCTCACGCTGCCATTTCTATAAAGAGTATCCGTTCAATCATTAACTATCTACTTGACATATTTATACAACACAATCTAAAAGGAATTGCAATTGTAATATACATACCAGAGGTTCAATTGATTGATTTAATAGATCACTACTGAAATGAGAGCAATAATTGAAAGCCAATTGAGAGTCGATACGTTGTTGTTTCTAGAGAGATGGATCAACCGACATTAATATTTTCACATGGTTGATATATGGATTTCTCCATTTATGAAGAATGTTTTTTCTTATGCAATTGTCCTATTCTAGACCATCCCTCATCCAGTGTGATTGTCAAATTGTAGTTGAACTATTAAGTTGAAGTAGTATTTCTCGACGTAGTTAAGGACAGTAGTAACTAACAAGTCCTCCGTATCTCGGACTTAAATTATTTATCTGAGTGTGCCGAGATTGGAAACTATTTTTTTATTCTCTCTTTCCTTCAAAGAAGCAGATTCAAGGGATGGACAAGCAAAGACAATCGAAAAGCAAATTGAAAAGCAAATTGAAAACATTTGATAATTGGGGAAAATGATACATATATATAGATATGGATATCCTTCATTTATAACTACCATGTGTTAATATGTACAGATTACAAACAACGGTATGTGAGTTTATATATATGTACTGTTTTTTTTTTTCACCTGGTTGATGTATATTATATATTATAATAACCGTACCGTAAATTTACCGGAAAGGGGATACTAAATGTGCTTTCCTTTTTTCTTTTTTCAAGGTAAAAAAAATATCGGAAAACTTTATTATTATTATTATCGTTAAATTGTTATCAAAATACAGATATGTCTAGGCTTCAAGGGTTTTTTTTATGAGATCAATTGATACGTATAGAAGTATTACTGGTAATGACTTATTAATACTTTAGTATTATTTTATATCTTTGTATCCCCACTTCAAAGTAGTCGATTCTTGAGTCAATACATTGGTTGTATTATTTTTTAAATAACATATAAAGGTGAAAAAAAAGCACTCAGACCAAATCAAATATGTTATTATATTATTGAAATAGACTTCTTTATTTTTTCAGTTTCCGGTTTCTTGAATATATGCAGCACCCCCTCTCTCTCCAGTAAGCGAGCGAGATTTTTTTTCTCTTTTTTCGTTCGTTCACCGGGGTGAAAAATTCACCCATCGGGAGAAAATTATACATGCCGACCAAATTATATATAATATTTTTATGTGAGGGGTATTTTTTTTTCAATATTTAAAAGAGTCTGTGTAATTGTTACAATATACAAGTGTAATATATATATGATTCATCACAATTAATCATTTAACAACTTACAATTATGTTTTCCTCCCTATGTTTTATCAGATGAGAGAAAAGGCGCCTATTGAAGGGGAGTACAGTAGTAAGTTAACTAGTTGTAGAGACAGTCTGATAGATCAACAGTGGAAACGCGTATTTAGGTGCGACCGGAAACGTACCTCTATGGTGCGCGGCATCTCCCTCCTGCCCTGTCTCTCTGCCTGCCTTCTGCCTCCTGTCTCCTGCCTCCTGCCTCCTGCCTCCTGCCTCCTGCCTCCTGCCTGTCCCCAACCCTTGGAATCAAGGCTCGCCCCATTCCTCTCGTCGCGTGCGCTGTTTCTCTCTCTTTCCCACCCTGCTCCCCTGTATTGGCGGCCGGCGAAACAAAAAAAGAAATTTGGGAAAAACTTCTCAACAGCCAATCAACGTTGGCCTCTCTAATTGCTGAATCTGAATGGACAACGACGTCCAAAAAGTACTCCTCTCTTTTTATACTTAAAGGTGTCCAATTCTACCTTTTCCCTGTAGTTTTAACTAGTATTTCAATCACAATTCTTCCTTTTTTCCCTCTTTTCCCTTCTTTTCTTCTTCTTTTTTTCTCTCTTCCTTTCTTTACAATTCAGAAGATATACCTTCAATCAACTATTTAGATATAATAATCCACAATGGCTGAACAACAAGAAAAGTCTCATTTCTTCATCGATTTCATGATGGGTGGTGTTTCCGCCGCCGTCTCCAAGACCGCTGCTGCTCCAATTGAGAGAGTTAAGTTATTGATTCAAAACCAAGATGAAATGATCAAGCAAGGTAGATTAGCCAAGAGATACGATGGTATCGTTGACTGTTTCAAGAGAACTTCTGCTGATGAAGGTATTGTTGCTTTCTGGAGAGGTAACACTGCTAACGTTATCAGATACTTCCCAACCCAAGCTTTGAACTTCGCCTTCAAGGATAAGTTTAAGAAGATGTTTGGTTTCAAGAAGGAAGAAGGTTACTGGCCATGGTTCGCTGGTAACTTAGCTTCTGGTGGTTTGGCTGGTGCCACTTCCTTATTGTTCGTTTACTCTTTGGATTACGCCAGAACTAGATTGGCTAACGATGCTAAGGCTTCCAAGGGTTCCGGTGAAAGACAATTCAACGGTTTGGTCGATGTTTACAAGAAGACTTTAGCTTCTGATGGTATTGCCGGTTTATACAGAGGTTTCTTACCATCTGTTGTTGGTATTATTGTCTACAGAGGTTTGTACTTCGGTTTATACGATTCCTTGAAGCCTGTCGTTTTGGTTGGTCCATTAGAAGGTTCTTTCTTGGCTGCTTTCTTGTTAGGTTGGACTGTTACCACTGGTGCTTCTACCGCTTCTTACCCATTAGATACCGTTAGAAGAAGAATGATGATGACTTCTGGTCAAGCTGTCAAGTATAAGGGTGCTTTCGATGCTTTCGGTAAGATTGTTGCTGCTGAAGGTGTTAAGTCCTTATTCAAGGGTTGTGGTGCTAACATCTTGAGAGGTGTTGCCGGTGCCGGTGTTATTTCCTTGTACGATCAATTACAAATGATCTTATTCGGTAAGAAGTTCAAATAAACAATTTAACCTTTAATCGATAATTTTTATATATATATAAAAAAATTGAGAAAAAGATTAAATATAAATAAAGAATTTAAATGAACAACAAAAAAAAAGAAAAAAAAAGAGAATTAATTAGATGATTATTATATATATATATTACTTGTCTATATGTATATAGTTCAATTTATATAAATATTTGTTTTTCTTCCCTTTAATTATCTCTTCTATCTTTCCTTTTCATGTTTTGGAGTTTTGATTCTTCTATTTTTATGATGTTTTTTTTGTTATAATTGTCTTTCTTATTTTGTAATAGCTCACTATATTATTATTATATTATTTTTAGATCTTTTTAAATTCCCTTGTCATTTAAAACTACACTTTATTAATTGAATTATGAATTACTTATATTTAAAAATTGGACCTCAGACAGATCTAAAGTGCATGTAGAGTGAATCACAATACTTTTATGTTAATGAGATGATTATGTGCCATTGAGTTTTGATAATGGGTTTAAATTGTAGTTTCCATGTAACACAGTCATTGTAGTTTCATATACATTCAGTTAAAAGACTCAATGGCTCCTAGTTAAAAAGTTGACGTACAACGGAAACGCACACCCTATTTGACTGGGAACTATAATAAACACACGAGCATTTTCACACTTACCACTCACACCTACATAATACAGTTGTATAAGAACCATGCATCTATCTTCCTTTTTTCTTGTATTTAAACCACTGTTTTTCATTCATGGTTCACTTCACAACAATAGAATAAAGTAAAGCTAGATGAATAAAAGATAAACATCTGATCAAGTATCCAAGTAGGGGGTGTAGATTAATTTCTAAAACATAGATAAGACATAGCATATATACACTAACTAATTTTTTTTGATTTTTAATCCGATACATACGATACAAACCAACACGGTATGAATGTTTAGCACATATACATATATACACAACAAACACATGATTAAATTCATGAAGGATATATAATAGTATTTAAGACGAGGTAAGTAGACAAGGTACGCAGGTTAAAAGTATGTTAGTTAGATAGTAAAAGTTAAATTAACGATGATTATGAAAAAACCCACCCACACAACTAGACACGAACAGATCAATGTCTAATTCGACTTGTAACTGATTAGGAAGGTAAACTGTCAATCATAAACTGTGGTTGTGTTGTATCACAATCAATTAATTATACACATACATCCATACATCCATACATCGAATGTACATCTTTTGATATTCGATCCACACATTCCACAAGATTTCTTCCCTACTAAAATACCATAGCACACAACACATTTTATAAGTATGATGTACATATACATACAGAGAATAGAGAGATGTTCAAATCAGGTATATTTATCGTAAATTTTCATATATTATCTCTTATAATACCTATATAATACTTACCTTAGCTTACTTATCATTCATTATTCAGGAACACAGTCAGGTATACGATTAAGCTATTACGATTATAAATAGCAGTGCAATAGAGACTAGACAAACCAGCCATTTCGTGAGTGCGCGGCTGACCTTGACCTCTAGGGGGGAGAGTGCAAAAAAAAAGAAACGGAGAGAGGGGGCAGGTCTTATCGTATAGGATGGATGTGATTTACATCTTTAATGATATATCTACCTATCTATCTACAT
>PPHW02000024.1:87401-103262 GCA_003705225.2 Ambrosiozyma vanderkliftii
AAAAAAAAAAAAAAAAGATTGTCCGCCCCCCGTCTCTCTCTCCCCCAGCCCATCCGCGTGGCCGGTCTCAATGCATGCTGCGGTTATCTCTCTCTATCTTTGAAAAGAATGTCAGATCAATTAGATGTAGTTAGTTCTCCTTTTTTTTTTCTTTTTTCATTATATATGTACTTAATTTAGTCACCAACAAAGTCAGAAGAAAGAAAAAGAAGCACAACTCCTTAATTCCTACATCTTTCTTTCTTCTGTTTCTTCTTCTTCTTCTTCTTTATTATCTTTAATTCTATCTATCATTATAACCATCTTCATTCCCACTAAATCCACCCCCACAGATTAGTTAACCCAACATCAGAAAACAGTTAGACTGGTTTTAAGACATATTGATTGGTTATTAAACTATTATATCCACATTATTCCACATCTCATATAAGAATACCACAGTATCACTACTTTCTTGTTGCATTGGAAATTGTTTATTGCAGAAAAGGAAGAACTACACTGTATAAATCCATCACTCTACACTGCCCACACACAAATATTAATTATCATTACCATTATTATATATATATATATAAATATATATATTCATGTCAGTTTTGTCCACAATAACAACAAAGACAAGAACAACCACCACCATAACATAACAGGATAAAAAGTAATTATATACACTCTAAATCCTACATAATATAATGACAGGACATCATCATAATAAACCTAAGGAGATCTTTTCAAGGTTCAAGAGATCTAATTCAAACTCTACATCCAATTCGGATAAAAATGAAACCACCACAACTACAAACACAACTAACACCACCCCAATTACTCAGGCACCACCAAGACGAAAATTTTTCAGCAAACCACCTCTTGAAAAGTACGAGGATGAAGTACGACCAGTTAATGAAATGAAAGATATTGCATATGAAGTTAACCTTTTAGAGAAGGAAAAGCGTGAAAGGGAGAAAAAAAATAAGGAGTCTGGTAACAACACCATACAGAATGTCCACCCTATCGATCAACCACTAGCTATATCATTTAAATTAGGTGATGACCCTTCAAATAAAGTGCACACAATTACAAATAAGGCTGTAAACAAAAAGAGTTTTGTCAATGATGAACTTTCTGAACTACAAAACTTGATCTGGGTACTCTTTAGATTGTTTTATTCATTCTGCATGTACATCTACCACTTGGATTTCTTTATCGATGTGTCAAGATCTAATGAAAGCCCAGTTAGAATCCATGTCCCTTCAATGGTGGCCACTATCTTGGGATGCTATATTCTTTTGACTATGACTAGTTCATCGTCATCAAAACCATCGCCATACTCCTCATCGGGATCCCAGGGATTCAGACTTGGAAATTTCCTCATATTCATCATATTCTTTGGTTTTATATTTTTGAAATTTACAGGCTCTTCAAATTCATCATCATCTTCTTCGATCACCACTACCACTACTGCTGCCCCCTCATCACCACCTAAGAAAGCCGGGGCACCTGATTCTCCCATTGTCAATAAGGGTAAGGTGCCTAGTGGTTCGTTGAAATCCAAAGACTCAAATGCTAAGAACCTTCAGTTATCTCCATTTGTCGAAGATCGTCACTACTTTGTGAAAAACGGTCAAATGTACACAGTTTACACAACTTCTGATAACATAGACAATATTTCACTAAACAAGTCCAGTCCGAACCTGTCTATTCCTCCACCTTCTTCTAAAGTCTCACTTTCATCTCCACCTAGTTTAGAAATCCCAAACGATGATAATGATAAATATCTGCTATCCAAATCCCAAAGACAACAACAACAGCAACAAAAACCAATCATTGTTAAAAGAAGAAACACAGAGCCTATCAATCAACACATAATAAATACTGCTATCAATAAAAGAAATGACAGCAATTCATATTTTGGGACTTATAATGGGCATAATGACTATGATAGGGAAGAAACCAAACAGAGAGCTGTTTACGAAATCTTAAATGACAGTGGTAGAAAGACATTATTAAGAGCATTCCCTGAATAAGTTTTTGGTTTCCTCTTATCATCATTATTATCCACCAACTCAACTCTTCCTCGTTATATCTAGCATACACAACTTAATTACATTCATTCATTTTGCATAGTTTTTCCATTTCACTTTAAAATGTTCATCCTTCGGTTTATCCCCTTTTAGCTTTCAATTCAAATGTATTTACAAACCATATTAAAACATTTTCTTATCTTTTCTTCTTCTTCTTCTTTATTTATTATGGATTGTATTTAATATGGATCTTTAACTTTTCTACTCAATATATATTCCCTTCTTTTTGCATTTTTTTAAGTTTATATGGACTGTTTTTATTATACAACTTATATTTTAATAATTTTATGATTATACGAGCCTGCTTTTTTGTTTTTAAAGTTTCTTTTAAAACAATATATGTACAGTAAAAGTCTATTAATTATGCAAAAAAAAATGAAAATAATGTAGCAAATAATAAATATATAGATATTTGAAAACGAAAAGCGCCCTTTTCTCCCTTTTTGATTAACAACTAACCCAAGTTATCGTAATCAAATAACTTCAATTTGTATTTATTGATTTTAACGGTCAAAGGGCCATTTTTATTGGAATTCTTCTTAATAACACCGTTATTATTTTTATAAACATTTCTATCGAGCGGTATCACTACCCCATAGTCAGGATCCTTTCTATTGTGAACAAACTTCTTTTTTATCAGACTCATCTCTTTTTCTGCTATTTTTGGGGCCTTATCTCTATGCTGTAAAAGCTTGAACATCTGCCTCAACTTGTATTTATCACTATGGTCATCCAAAGTCGAATCAGGGTAGTCTTCTATAAATTTCACATACACTTTAAATGCATCATTCATTTTATTTTCCTTTATTAGTCTTTTGAACAAATTAGCATAGACAAAGTGTTTTGTTTTTGCATATGGATAATAATGTTTTATCTCCATGAATGTATTAAGGGCAGCATCGGTGTCTAACCTTGTTAAATATCTGTTTCTCAATCCTTCAAATGTATCATAATCAACGTATTGTTTGCTATTCCCATGTTTTTCGTCAGCAATATATTCATAAAGTGGAATGAACAGTGAATTACACCGGAGCTGGGCTAGTTTAATAAACTGAATAATGTCTCTATTCATTTTTGAAGTCATTTGATTTGGATACCGTTCACATACTATGAAAAATTTCTCCAATAGTTGGTGATATTGCTCACCATGCATGATATTATGCTGGGTATCAAATAATTCCTTGTATAGAAGAATAATATCACTATATGCAGACTGATTATCAGTAGAATCAGTGATTAAATTATATCTAATACGAAGCTTCTTCATATACCATTCTGGATTTGAGCTAAGATTAAAAGCTTGAGGGATTCCTAACTCCAACAAAACCTTGAAAACTTCAGGACAATAGATAGCATAATAACCAATTTTAGATCTAGCATTCACATTGCTTATCATCCCCGAATTATGAATTAGACGATGTAATCTAGCTAATGACGAAGGGTCAATGTTTTTCACAAATGTTTCATAAGGAGACAACTTATCCTCTATCTCATCAATCATTGCCTGCAGCATAGGTATCCATCCCATTGCAAATTGTTTCTTCCAAGTTATATCCATAAAATTAAAATGCCACATCTCTGATCTCATTTTACCAAAAAATTCAACATCCGAAAAACCTTTATCGGCTAAGGCTTTCCATTCCTTTTTTGGTAGCACCTCAGATAGTAATTGGTCATACTGGTCAAAGAAAAATTTGTACATTTTTTTGTTTTGACATTCTGGTTTTTCCAAAAGGGGAAGCAACGTAAGAGCAATTCTAGTAATATAGTTAACTGGATAGATGTTCAATAATCGTTTCTTATCATTTTTGGAAAATGGGGTTAATAAATTTTTATTTAATTCTGATAAATCATTTATCTTCTTCATTCCCATACCTCTGAAAATGATAAATTGCCTTCTTCTAAGCTCATATGCATCAATTATTAGAGATGCAGTCAAATTATGAGCATCCTGAGCAGTGATACATGATCCTTCGCTTTGCATATTTTTCTGATCTTTGTCCTGAATGAAATCTATTATTTCATGAAGTACCACTTTCGAAGGTGGTAATCCCATGCCTTGCTCAATAAGTTCTGTTATCAACCAAAGCCTATCATCTTTTTGTGTAATGCAACAAAAGAAAATATTAAACTGACCGAGCTCATCTTCTTTGATATTTGCGAATGTATCAATTAGTCCACTGAAATCCCTTAAAATCTTTGAAATCTCATATCTGTCAAAGCTTCCTCTGGCCCTCATATATTTGCTCAATAATGTTATGCATTTTCCCACAACCAAGGAATTTGAAGGGGCATTGGTTTCTTTATGATCGTTAGGGATCTTATTTTTAATTATATCTTTATCTTCATCGGTTAATACAGAAAGACAATCTATTTGACTCATGATTCTTTTAGAGGGAATACGTGGTGACTTTTTGATGGCATATTGTAACATTTCCCTTAATCTTCCGCTTATAACAGGAGAACAGCTAACAAGGTATTCATAATTAATATCATCAGCCAAATCACATATTGCATCTGTGTAAAATATACTTGATGCTTTAAAAAATTGAAAGTAATTTGGGAGGAAAGTCTGAATATATGTGAGATATAAAAATAAACTCTCATCCCTTTTTTCCATCTCCTCTAATACAAATGAATGAAGTACATCAAAATAAGCAGTTGGTTTGGTCCAGTACTTGAAGAATCCAACACGCTTATCATATATTTTAATAAGATTCCCAACCACTTTCCTAGAGTCCATTATTTCAAGGACTTCATCAAATTCTTTCATATCGATGAAATTTGAAGGTGTTGCAATCCTATCCAGCAATATTTGGGCATTGTAAAGCTTATACAGACCTATTTCATCTGGGGGCATATAATAGGTATTCACCGTTCTTGTTATATCTGTTATACCCCTTGATTTTAATTGAGGAAAAAGGTGCTCAATAAACTCTCCAGGAAATGAACATGCCATTTTTTTTGCCAAATTAATATTTTTAGTAGATGCTCCCTTTGATAAGTTAATTGGAACTGTTCCAATAAATTTGCTATCAAGTTCAGGAGAATCGGATGGTATCTCAAAATGAAATCTTTTGTTAGAAGAGGTAACCATACCAGCTTGATGTATTAATTGAAGTAATAAACTGTATCCGCTTGGAGGAGTCTTTGATAAAGCACTCAAAAACACTTTTTGATTAAGTTTGGCTATATGGGAAACCTTCACTGACGAATTAGAGGATAACAAATAATCTAGAATTTGTGTGTAATTATCAGCACTTTCAACTATTTGTTTGAAAATTGGATCTTCATTAAAGTTAGAAAGGTTAAAAACCGCCAGCTCATTCTTAAACTGATTTAAAACATTCTTATTTTGTATCCTTTTGATAAAATGCCCAACGAATGGGGCAAAAAGGTAATATTGATTTCTGAGGCCAGAAAGAACCTTCTTGATCATATTATCATCAACAGGACAGGGAACGACATCCAAAATACGACAAACAGAAGAATTTGAAAACGTCACTCTTGCCTTATTTATGAGATGTTTATATTCCGGACCAAACTGATAATTTAATTCTTGTCCCTTACTTTCAAAATTATACTGTGGGAAAAAACATCTAAAGGGTTCCATGGCCATTGGATAAAAATGAAGTATATATGAATAGAGTAACTCAGGATCAGGAATTTTCTTTGAAATCATATTATCTATAATATAATTATGAAATATATCTCTGTACTGAGTCGGGAATTCATCAGGGAAAGTATTTAATACGCTATCCATGAAGTTTGTAAGATGTGAACTGTCCGTATATATCTTAGTGTCAAACATACTGAAATGCAAATCAATGATAAATTTCAAATTTCTATATACCCTTGAATCTGAACCTGTTGATTCTTTGATACATTCTAGAGTTGAATAACAACTGGATTTTAATTCTAAAGGCAAGAACACATTCAATACCATATTCTGAAGCAAATCTGGAGTGTATGAGCTCATAAACATTTCTTTTTCCCTATCACTTATATCATTGAAAATAATGTTGGGTTTTTGCATGAATTTACTTAATGAAATTGCTTTACTTATTGACAGTTTGATTGGAAAAGTTCCAGTTATAAGGATCTTATTAGCTCTTTTGATGTAGTTCTTTGTCAATCGATCTTGATTTTCATGCACCTGCTTGACAAACTGTTCAGCAAATACTTCATCTGTCATACTTTCAGACAGTAATGAAGAAGTTGGATCCTGATCTTCGTTTATATGATCGTTGTCATGCGTGATAAATTGGTCAAGACGATGTGTATTTGTATGATTGTGCCTTATAAACCGTGATCTAAAATGAAGACCATTATTTATGCGAGGTCGTATTTTCATCTGATTCCTTTTAGAAGCATTAAAAACAAATTCCATTTTTCTGGTTATATAACCCTTAATGGTATGCTTACTATAGCGTAATATAATGATACAGTTTGGTATTAAATTTAACTTAAACCTCTTCTCTTCTTTTAAGATTTGAAGAAAACATGTTACGAGATTTTTCCCGCATACAAAAAATATATATATATAATTTTTGGATTCATTACCTAAATCATGTATAAGTTAAAGTTTTACCTATATATCATTGACCCTTAAAAGTTATTATTGGTAATGATGGTTCTGATACCGATTGTCATGATTAATGGTATAACATACTGTCTACTAGTGTTACTATTTTTCATCCTCCTTGGTTCTATCAGTCTTCCCATATTTTCAAGTCATATTAGATATATGTTATAGGAGATGCCTATAATCATCGGCAATATCAGAAGAAAGATAAATGTTTGTTTGAGTTGCCGAAATACAGAGATATTTACAAGATAAAGGAGTTAATTAAGAACCGTATGTTTTTTTATATTATAGTATATAAGAAAAAAGGGGGAGGGGGGATGATAGAGATGGATACAAAAACAAAATAAACCTAAAGCAATGACGAAATAAATTATTAATGAAAATAGAAGAACAAGTAGAGTAATTTAAATGATTAGTTAGAGAGTATGTTAGTTAAACAAAAAAGGGCATTGCATTAATCAATGAAAGATATGTAAGGCAGTTTCGAATGCCCTGTTTATCCATTAAACATTGATAACAAATACTTCTTTCTCATTCAAATATTGGTACTCTCTTAAAAATCAATGAAAAGAACTTTAACTTGTAAATCCAGAAATTAATTAAATAGGAATGGGGGATATTTTCATAATACAGGAGAAAATGATGACAATATTATTTTATTCTGACATTGATATTTTAAAATACAATTTTGTAGGCTTATAAAGTTTCAGTTGGGATTTCAAAGACGACTTGCTTACCGGTCAACTTTTGGTAGACAGCTTGGAAAGAATCTAACTTGTAGTCAATGTTGGAAGAGTCCTTGGAGTCTAACAAAACCTTAGCGATCTTGTTACCACCAACCAAGTATCTAACTCTCTTACCGACGATTTCAGTTGGGAAGACTAAGTCTTCCAAGACCTTGTCGTGGACAGAGGTTAAAGTTCTTGATCTTGGTCTCTTTTGACCTTGTCTAGAGGTTCTACCTGGCTTTGGTAAGATTCTTCTTTCAGCTAAGATAACAACGTGTCTGTCTGGGAACTTCTTTTCTAATTCTCTGGTTAATCTGGTTTGGACCTTGTGGAAACCAGCTAATAATGGAACTGGGACAAAAACGACAATAGCCTTTTTGTTACCCGAAACTTCGATCTCCTTAATGGACTTGAACTGTAATGGTCTCAAGTCTGACTTTAAGTCTGGAGAGTTAGTTTCTAAATCAACTAAAGCTTGAGCAACTTGTAATTCTAATTCAGATGGAGAAGTGGATAAAACCTTTGATGCAGCAGACATTGTGAATGATGTTTTGTTGTTTTCTATCTTTTTTTTTGATTCAATCTTATTAAAGAACCAGTATTCAATTAACTGAGTATATTAATGATAACAGATAAAATGTACCTAGAGTGTGTATGGTAAACGTTGGTTAGGACTCTACAGACACTATCCAAGCACCAACCTCTCCTTCCACACAGTGTACCTCAGTGAAGTTTTCAAATTTTTTTCGAGTGCCAATATACACGTAAGTGAAAAATGACAGAGATTAACTTTTACTATGGAGGGAGAGAGTTTAGGGTTATGGAAGCCCTTTATATAATCACGTGCGAATCACAAAACTATTTGGGAATTTCTTTCGGTGAGACTTGTTCATACCCCACAATATTATATGCATCTTTATTTTGGATGAAAGATTGAATGGTTTTAACTGTAGATCATAACAACTGGAGTTCAGTGTCGAATTTGTATCTTATAGTATTATTGTACTTTATGGTAGTTTTCATATTGTGAAATACCTAGCAGTAATCACTGTGTTAACATGATCATTTAACAGCGGGAAGAAGTAAGGAAACTTTAGGCTACTAGCATGCCATTTTCAAGCTTTCACTGTTCACCTGAAAAGACACCAAAGAATAGTCTTTTTGTATACGAATGGTAAGCTGTTAACTTGTTGAGACGGCCTAAAGATTGATTTATATAATATTTTCTACATATCAATCTCTGAATGTCCTTGGAAAACTTTCCACTGGTTTGTACCGTACTTTTGCATATCGCCAGGAGTTTACAATCAGACAATAACAATTTTAATGAAATGTATTAGATATCTAATAGTGGTTAAGTTAACAAGATCTTATAATAATATACGGCTGATATATATCATATGATCTGTGATGGCTGACCTTTCAAGGTGTGAGAAAATATATAGCTTCCAGCATAGGGCAAAAAAACTAAGATGCGATGATGCACTAATATAATAAAAAAATATATATTAATTAACATGCACCAAGTGTTAGACGTAGAATATAAAGCAGTTCACATTTTTTTCCTTCCTTGATTCACATTGAATTAGTTAATGCTAGCTGGTAGAAGAAGATTAATAACATCATCTTTTCAATTCGTCATTAGGAACTCACTACATTTTAATAGATATAGTCATTCAATTAACAACTACAACAATAAAATGACTGATTTAGTTGAACAATCCAAGAAGTTGTCCGCTTACTCTGCAGTTGATGAAAACTTGAAGCCTGATCACACAATCATTGGTATTGGTTCCGGTTCCACTGTTGTCTATGTTGCTGAACGTATCGGTCAATTATCCAACAAGTCTCAGTTCCTCTGCATTCCAACTGGTTTCCAGTCCAAACAATTAATCATTGACAATGGTTTAAGATTAGGTTCATTGGAAGAAATCTCCCAAATTGACATTGCCTTTGATGGTGCAGATGAAATCGACTCCCAATTAAACTGTATCAAGGGTGGAGGTGCTTGTTTGCTTCAAGAAAAGTTAGTCGCTGACTCTGCTAAGAAGTTCATCATTGTTGCCGACTACAGAAAGAACACTGGTATTTTAGGTAAGTCCTGGAAGAAGGGTATTCCTTTAGAAGTTGTCCCAAGTGCTTACAACAAGATTTTAAGAGAACTGAAAGAATTAGGTGGTAAGCCAACTGTCAGATCTGGTTTACCAGCAAAGGCTGGCCCATGTGTCACCGATAACGCTAATTTCATAATTGATTGTGACTTTGACGAAATCCCACCTCAAAAGGTTAAAGAATTGAACGATAAAATCAAGGCTATGGTTGGTATTGTGGAGACTGGTTTATTTGTGGGAATGGCCGAAAAGGCATACATTGGTAATGCTGATGGGTCAGTTTCTACTTTAACCGTTTAAGTGCATTAATTCAGTTAAAAGTTTTTTATAAAAACCAATAATAATATAATACAATAACAGAAATTTCTCTAGTCTTACTCCAGGATATACAACATCTTTGTGGACTATGTAAATGTTTCATTAAGGTATAAGCAAAAAATTTAAAATAACTAAATATGAATGTATATATAAAACTAAAAGTAGGTAAACGTAACCTGTTTCAAGAACACCAGGGTTCTGTAAATCTCTAATAAAACTCATGTAAGCTCTGTGACTTGAGTAAATCTGGTTAAAAAAAAAGGAGAAGAATAGTAGCAAAGAAAATATAGCAGGTAAAAGGCGCCCTTAGACAACCAATGATATCATCTGCTCTGAGTAGAAATCTCCGAAGAAATGCTATCCGAACGAGTCTTCTTTTGATGTGGCTCCACCGTGTCTTCATAGAAGTAGGCATAAGGAACATTTCTCAAGTTTGGCTCACTGGTAACCATATTTGGATCAACGGGTGATTGCTTATAATAAGTTGTATAGTTTTGAGATGAAGATGAAGCAGACATGGTCTTTTGGGAATTGTATTTGCTACCAGTATTTAGGTTGCCATACCCAAAGGACAATGAATCATGCTTCTTGGTGCTGTGGTATAACCAACGATCTAAGAATGAAGACATATTTATCGAGTTTGTAATTTAAGTGAATTTATAGTTTTGAATTGATAGGGGAGTAGATTTTTTCTGTTAATATCTGATGAAGGATAAATAGATATTCTGAGTAAAAATAAACATCTTCTGAAAAAAAAACATCTTAGGCAGAAATGTAGGTGTATTTATACCATTTATTTGTGGCAATAATTAACTTGTAGCATCATAATTGTAAAGGCTAGAATGGAGTATCAGCAGTATGCATTCATTAGTAAACGATAAAAAGAAAAACTATGGTCAAAACCAAAACATTAGGTCACCACTATAGTGAGTTAAGTTTAGTAAGTTAGTAAGCTATCTAGCCATGCAGGTCATCACTTTCTCCCCTTCCTTCTCCGCATATTATTTACCAGCACTGCCAGGAATCTGTCAGTTTATTTTTCATTCAATAGATGTAGAGGTATAATTCATATAAGTAAGTCTTACTTATATGAAAGATAATAATGTAATAATGTATAATGTATACTAATGATGATAAATAATTTATTAGTAATGTGTAACATAGATATCACTGAGATGATTAATTAAAACAAGCCATGACATAACATGACGTTCGACTTTACCTGATGGTTTGCCCTCATATTTCCCACACTTTTCTTGTCTTTAGTCTTCCCTTATTTTTTATATTAATTAATATCCACACATATAGCTATCCATTTGACTCACTCTAGAATATTCCAAACGTTGTTTAGGAACTACAGAACCATCGGAGATTTGGATAACATATATATACATGTTATATAAATTGTGGGGAAATCATCATCCCCTTGATAGTGCAGCGCGCCCAACACGATGGTACACATGGGACGCTATATATATATATATTGTAATAGGTATTAGTTACGATATATCGGGCAAATATAGTGAATATGTAATATATCAAAAAGGAAAATTAGAAACAAAAGTAAATTAGAAAGAAATGGCGAAGGAAATTAACAAAAAAAAAAAGAGTAATAAATGCAGTTGAATTGAAGTAAAACAGGGAATCACCAAAGGAAAAACAAGCAAAAAGAAGGATTGAATGAAAAGAATGAATTGCCTTGAATCAGCAGAAGTTTGTCAGATTATTAATTGACAAGGCTATTCTCTGAAAAGAGGTTTATTAATGTACAATTTAGTTCATTGGCATAAATGTGGCAAATAAAAACACAGACACCACTTGCACTTATTTTGGTAAAGTTGAAGTGATCCAACTTAAAACCTCGGTCAGTCCAGTACCATTGATAGCGATAGTTGGAATAACGCACCATTTATGGTCTGTGATTGACTCCAACTCCAATTGCTCAATAATTTCCTTAGCCTTCAATGATCCTTCTAAGTCTTGCTTGTTAGCTAGGACAGCCAATAAACAGCCCTTCAATTCCTTATCATTGATAACTCTGTAAAGCTCCTTTTTAGCATTCTCAATTCTATCTCTATCTGCCGAATCAATGACAAAGATTAATGCATCTGTACCAGAGAAATAATGTCTCCATAGAGCTCTAATTCTCTCTTGTCCACCGACATCCCAAGTGTTCATTATCAAATTCTTATATCTAATTGTCTCAACATTGAAACCAACAGTTGGAACGGTCTGCTCGGTTTTACCTAATTTCAGTTTGTACAAGATAGCTAAATTAACAAAGTGGAGATTGAATATAAGTGTTAGTAAAATAGATACCATTAAATGGAGGAGGAGGAGAGACTTTTTTTCTCAAAATAGTGCAATACATACTTGTTTTACCTGCGTTATCTAACCCAAGCATTAACATTCTCATTTCTCTGTTCTTTGAACCCTGCAAAAAGTAAACATGATAAATCGTTTTCTTTAATGTTAGTAAATGTTTTTTTTTAAGTGAAGAGTATAAAAAGGAAGCATTAAAACACACTTCGATGTGAATATATGAATATATGTAAAAATATAACAAACAAATCAGCCCATTGTTCGTGACTTGGGGGTTCACATGGTATTGTTTTGATGTGTTTTGGGCTTCCTTAGGGTTTTAAAAAAAACATAGTACTTACAAATAGTTTTGAAAAAGTTCCACCCATGATGAAAAGATGAAGATTATATTATATATGATCAAGCTTAATGAATTTGATCTGTTTAGTGTATTACTTATCAAAAAGGAAAAAGAAAAAGTAATTAGGTAGTTGTGGAGAAAGACGTGTTTTTAGGCGTGTCTTGAAAATTGTGAGTAGATTTTAAATAATTTTTTTTAGAGATACAACGGTTTTTGGATGTGATATGACTTTTCACGAAAACTGGGCTACTAATTGGAAGTGAAAAAAATTGATTCAACAACAACAAGGATATTTCTAATAGTGATGATATAAAAAGAGAAAGAGTGTATTAATAAGAAAGAACAGGTATATATATAAAAAAAAGAAAAAGACACTTTCCGACAGTATATAAAATTCGTCCAAACATCACCCAAAACCTCCTTCCCCCAAAAAAAAACTGCCTTGCATTTGCATTTGCATTGGATTAATATATTATTATATTATAATAAATTACTATAATCCGACTTCCCTAATGTTTCATTTTTATTTTCTAGATTGTTATTTACTACCATCTAGAACTACATTAATAACCACTCTGCTTGTTAAAATATGAAGACGCACATCGGGCTTTTAAAGGATTCACTACATTCACTTCGGATCGATCAACCCAAAGTACAGTAATTGAAAATACTCTTATAAGTAGTTGGGATACTTTCATTATCTAATCAACGTCTTTACACCACTAATAACCATACCTTTACTATTGCTTGTACTTTACTATTTCACTGATTAATTAATTAAGTAGAATTGTCTGTATCTTGCTTCTTAGATGATCCGCCTCGTAAAAATGACAGTCGCATCGATCGATGTAAACATAAGACGTCGATAGACCCAAAGAAAATTCGACGATATGATATAATTTATAATAAAGGTTAATCGATCCCTCTTTTCCTTATCCTATAACATATATACATATACATGTGTTGATCCCTTTTTTTTATAATTATTATCCTAACTATCCTAATCTTTGGTTTAATTTCATTCTTCCATGTGGTCGATACATTCATTATCTGTAAATATATACACCGATGGGATTGTGTACTTTTAATATGGAGGACCAGCGGTTAATGAATGTTTACATTTCGTTGATGTCTCTAATTTGTTTTTCCCCCTTATAGAGCAATAAATAAATCAGACCATCTGCTAATATCATAGTATAGAAATATATACGTATATTAATTAACATATATCAAATGTAATGGTTGATGAAAAGGCTATTTAGTATTTAGCTAACATAAGCTGCAATCTCTTATTTAAGTAAACTCAAACCGCGCTCACATCGCTTGGATAAGATAACCAAATTAGGAAATTTTACTGACGATTGTATTTTTTTATCTTTACGTATAATAATTTTTTACTAACATGCATTTTCATTGTAGTAAGGGAAAAGGAATAGTAAACATATGCTGGGATCATATAACTATGAAAGGGTCGGAACTACACCATTGAGTTGGAAACCACTTGAAACTTAATTATATATAAAATCTGGGATGCCCCCCCCCTTGTTCTATTTCTTTTACTTTTTTATTTTTCTCTCCTTTTTAACTCTTAATTCTAGGGAGCTAGTCTGATCAAGTTTTAAGAAAAAAAAATCCCCTTATCTAGATAACGAATAGTTTCATTACTACTGATCACTACTTTATTTATTACATTAATATAATATACAAAAAAAAAGCCATGGGTGTTATAACGGAAGAAGATACATTTGTGTCAAGTCCATTAGATGAAGGATTACCATCAAAGGGTTTTATTAGACAATTCAGTCTACCTATTCTAGTGTTGATAGTGCTAGCTTTGCTATCTGGTTTCGTTAAGAAATATTTGTTTTCTGCCAAAAAGAACAGATCATACGTTAAGACTTACCCAACTGCAGTGTCACCAGCAAAGGCTAATAACAAAAACCGTAAGTATGGTACATGGACCCCAGAGACTTTCCAATATCCACCTGTTGAAGAGTATAAGGGCTGGTCCATCACCGACACCAGACCAATCCCATACAGAGCCTTCAAACATACTTACTTTATTACTATGGGTATCAGAAACATGGAGTGGAACAGCTGGATTGAACTAGACAATGAATGGATGAAATACCACCAACGTAAGGTTGAAAGAGTGCAAGAAAAGGGTAATGAGTTATACGGTACTTTACCAGAGGCATGGGATGGTGCTATTGAATATATAATGGAATTAAGAGATTATTTACCAGCAAGATACCCAACCTTGTTTGTGAAAACCGACAAGGGTCTTAACAATCTGCAAACTGGTGAAGTGTTTGAATTTGTCGATATTCCAAAGGATCAATTCAAACAGGATCCAATGCTTATGGCTGCCATGATGACCCAGGATGATTTAGCTGTTATGGTTGAAAATGAAAAGGGTGAATACTGCTTGAAAGGTGGTGCTATCATGCTTGCTGGTTTCTGGAGATTGAGAGACAAATTGAACATGCCATTGTCTGAGATTCACACCCACGGTGACGTGCCAAAATACAATGAGAAATTAAAGTCCGGTATGGAGAAGTTTTTCATCAGACAAACAGTCGATAAGCCAGTTGTCAGAAACAACTATTTCTTGCAAACCGATGATGATATTGCCTGGTCACACTCTATTGGAGATGAAGATAATGATGTTGTCGGCTGGTACACTGCCGCAGATGCCACTGACATCAACAAGATCTACTTCAGATCAGAGAGACAATCTGTTAGAAGATTGCCAATCACCGGTAACATTGCATTCACCATCAGAACATACTTTTTACCAGTTGTCGAAATGTGTAAGGAACCTTACGTTCCAAAGAGATTATTAGACGGTATTTTAAGTTGGGAGCCAGCTGTTCAAGAGTACAGAGGTTACACCAAGTTTAAGGATGTTTTACTTCCATACCTTGAGCAAAAGGCCAAAGAGCAAGAGGCTATGGGCTACACTGTTGAAAATGAACCAAACAGCTACCCACTATAAGGATGTATCCACCCTCCTCCCCCTATTTCCCTATTCCCCTGTTTATATCTTTATAACTTTTGCTTGTTTGCTCTAAATACTATTATTATTTATTCAGTATTTCTATTTTTTTTCTTATTGTTTTGTTTGCTTGTCTTTCTTCATGTTTAATTTCTTATTTTATTTATTGGTGCCGGTTGACCAATGCATTTACTTAATTCCTCTACTACAAATATTAAAAAAGTTGTCTTTAAAAAAAAAAGTTGAAGTGTAATTTATTAATTTGATTGATAAAAAAACTGTGACAAAAAAAGACGAAAACATATGAAAGTTATGTTTCCTTATGTGTAATATGTATAAAGTCATAAGAGAAACCTAACCTCCGGAAGAATTATCCAA
>PPHW02000024.1:103362-123085 GCA_003705225.2 Ambrosiozyma vanderkliftii
GGAAATCATTAAGAAGGTCGTACTATATATAAGGTATTAAAATGGAGAGGGGGTTGGGTAAAAAATCTAGAAAATAATAAAAAAATGTCGAAAAAAAGGGAGGAAAAAAAGGAAAGACGAAGAGACAAAGCATAAAATTGACAGTTTATCAATTCTCGTAATATTCCACATGTTTCTTAGCATAATCCATAGCGTCGTTAACTTGTTGATTGTTTAATCCATGTCTGAATCTCAAATGTCTGGTCAAGGCATCACAACGACTGAATGTCTTATTGCTCAAAAACTTACCATCACCAACAGATGACTTAACCTTCTTTGAGTTATGAACATTTGCAGCATTGGCATTAGCGTTATCGATCGAAAAAGATGACTCTCTGTAATTAGTGTTAACAACAATTTCATTAGTTGAATTCAAGTTGTTTCTTCTTCTCAAGTCATCCTCACAAAACATACATCTATAGTATGATCTCTTTGGAGCATGGATAGTGTTTTGATGTCTGATCAAATCATATGGTCTTGAAAACTTCTTGTGACATGGTAAACCAGTCTTTGGATTAGTAATCAAACAAACATGATCATCTTCATCACCACTAGTTGAATCAATTTTGGAATTATTATTCAAATCATTAGAAGTGTTGCTGGCGACAGAGACATTCGCAGAATGGTTATCAGTATTTGGTAACGTGGAGGAGCCATTGCCGGAAGAAGAGTTTGACTTCTTTGGCTTACGTAGAGTAGTTGAAGGTGCATCCACCTTTGGTGTTCTCTTAACCAAAGTAGGTCTTTGAGTAGACATGACAGATTCTCTTCTTTGCTCAAAAGCAGGGGTATACAATTCATCAGATGCATCAGACAAATAATCATCCTCATCATCCTCAGCAAAGACAACAGCATTAGTGTCTGGCATATCCATGCTGATATCTGGTGTGTGTTGATGGTAGTGTTGATGTTGGTGTTGATGTTGGTGTTGATGTTGGTTGATTTCACCAGTAGTGAAACTGTTATTTTGCACCAATCTTGGATTTATAGTCTTTGGAACAGTCAGCGAGTAAATAGAGTTGGAGTTATCAGCAGTAGTATTTGAATCATCATTACTCATAAAATAATCTTCATCGACATTAGCTTCACCTTCAGCACCAAAACTGCTTTCACTGGACAAGTCATCTAAATCCATATCCAGATCATCCAACTTGTTTGGATTATCATTATCATCATCTTCGTCTTCCTCATCACTGGAGAATTCCTCCTCGACGTAAAAGTCAGTTTTGAAAATATTCAATTCATTAGATGGATGTAAACTCTTAGCACTAATTTCCCATTGTAGAATCTCTGGTAAGAATTGTTGTTGTTCAGAGTTTGGATCAACTATTATATAGTTATCCTGAGGCACCAACATAACATCATTGTCAATGTTAACTTCGTATGGAGAGGATGTATCGGAAATATGGGCATCCTTTGGGTCCAATGTAGTTTCATGTATTATAATTGGAGCCTGTTGATGTTGATAATTCTGCTGCTGTATTTGTTGTAGTTGCTGCTCTTGACTTCTGAGTAAACTATTATTAGAGCCACTTCTTTCAGTATATGTATAAGCATTTTCATTCGACTGTAATTCATCAGGAAACATAGAGTTGGTATAAAGAGAAGGGTTAGCATAAGAGTTGTATATACTATCCATATGATGAGATGGTAAGTTTGCATTAGTTTCCTGTGTATAATTAGAAGACACGTTATACTGACTTGGAGATTGGTTGTTAAATGAACGACCAGCTGATTCATCAAGCTGTAGTTGATGAGGGATTGAATCCTGGGAGTTATTTAAATGCAAGTATTGGGCAAAGTCAAGACCAGTCGACAGAGGACTGCTATGTTGCTGTTGTTGCTGAGACTGCTGATGGTTAGCCTCTTGAGCACAAGTAGTTGGATGGTTTTGAGAGTTTGGTAAACTGTACAATTCATCCTCCATGATATCAGTTAAAGTACGCTTTAAAGTAGAAATCATAACGATAAATGTGTTTATAAGAATGTGTATGTGTGTTTGTAAAGTGTGTAAATGGGTTGTGTGTAGGTGTTTTTTGTATGTTTTTTTTTTGATTTGTAATCTCTTTGTGTTTCAAAAGCGAAGGTTTCTAGATTTAAAAAAAAAGGGAAGTGTTGGTAGTAGTGAACGGTAAGCAATAAAGGTAAAACGGGAATAATAGCTTATTATATATATATGTGAATATAAATAAAATAAACTGTTTAGAGTGTATGTGTTGTTCAAAAGGAAAAAGGAAAGGAAAAGGGGAAAATACAGGAAAGGTGTAATTAATATAAGCGATATGAGTTGTTTTTATATCTTTTGGTGTGTTTATAATTAGTTTCATCCATATTACATAGTAAGTAAATAATAATAATTAATAATTATGAGAGAGAACAATAGTGTATAATTACGCACTACACAGCACAGCACAGCACAGCACAGACACTCTCATTACGCAATGCCGGACTTGCTCACTTTTTATCGGGTTTTAAGTACACTAAACCCTCTCTCTCTCCACCACTCCCACACTCTCTATCTCTTTCGCGGCCGCGCACGGGTTAAAAGAGTTTTCTCCCCCCATATATTTCAGCGAGACAGCGAGACAGCTAGGGCCACCACTGCCCAACAGAGTGAGTCACACGTCCTGCCTAAAAAAATATAAAGTAGGCGCTCTTTTGCTGAGCTGGATCTGAGAGATGGGATGGGATGGGATGGGATGGGATGGGATGGGCTAGACTGGACTGGCCTGGCCTTAGCCGGGCCTGGTTGGGTTGGCCCGGTTGGGCTAACCAACACCTTATCAGAAAGACCCTATATATAAATCATCTCATCATCATAATCATCATCATACATAGTACTATGATCAACAAATTACTTTATTCTCTAATCACCCAACTTTTATTCTAGTCTCTTCTATTACAATCAATCTGGCTTATGTTGATTGAAAAGAAAAATGTTCATATAAAATAAATAACAACAAATGGTGTCCCTCCCCCATCTTCTTATCTCTTCTATAATGAGAGAGAGATAACAGACCAGCTGTATCGTATCCACAGTTTTTGTTTAGCTTTACTGTTATTTTTTTTTTACCAGTTACATGGTTAGTTCGTGTGATGTAATACTCCTCAGTTTTCTTTTCATCATGTTCCATATTTACGTAAGAAATGTAATACTGAATACGTA
The DNA here is from genome assembly GCA_003705225.2 of Ambrosiozyma vanderkliftii. Lineage (NCBI taxonomy): Eukaryota > Fungi > Ascomycota > Pichiomycetes > Pichiales > Pichiaceae > Ambrosiozyma > Ambrosiozyma vanderkliftii. The sequence continues at coordinate 106,568 of PPHW02000024.1, forward strand.
TCTATGATCCTATGATCTCAGTCAAGAAAAAAAAACATAAAAAAAAAACTCTTTCTTTAATTACTACTTCTTTCTCATCTGAAATTTCTATTCCGTCTCCAAAAACTCATGCAATCTAAAACATACATGAGATGATAAAAAAGAGATTAATTGTATATTATAATTTATAATACAATATACTATGATATATATTAATTTAATTATTAATCTGTAAATGTTTAAAACAATGTACACCTATGTGTCCGTTGTTCGGCCTTGCCTGTTTATTTTTTTTTGACGTAATATGTGCTAATTTCTTCTAGAAGAGTCTCTGCGCACTGAGGAATGCGGCTAACGGCTTTTGCAATAAGCTTTCTCGCTTATTCCATATTTCTAGAAAATCGACTTGTTTTCTCATATACGTCGATCGGCGTCTCAAATCGACTATGGCTGGTTATGTTACACTTATAATAAATATAATATATAGAGAAGGGGAAAAATGGTTTAGGTAAAAAAAAAGGCACACGTCAAAAAAAACACACGTTAAACAACTACTTTATGGTACTTACTTTAGAGTAGCATTATTATTATTATTATTATTCTTATATTTAATATAACAAACTCTGTATAGACTAGTATATAAAAGAGAAAAAACATGCCAGCTTTAAAGGTGCCACCAACGAATGGTACTCATCCGGCTGAACAATTGTCAAATTTGATCGATGAAGATTCTAAGAATCAATTGTTGAAAACTCCTGCTATCTTATACATTGAAGAGAAAAGGTATGCTGACAGACTTTCCTCTATTAGAAACAACCCTAAATACTCTTACATAGTGCAGTGGTTATACTTACTGAAACATGTCATTAAATTCCAGGATGCTTTCGACGTTGAGAATTTGGAAGAGGAGTTGATTGGTGTCGCTACTCCAATCTTTTTAAACAGCTTTAAAACGAAATTGATCCAATTCTTAAACAACTATAAGATGCAATTTATTGAAATTGAATTCAATGAACAATTAGATTTACTATATGGCACATCTGAAGAGACACACGATGAGATTGATTTCAATAAACTTGAATTACATGAGCAATTGGATATCTTGTATGATCTAGTGAAGCTAGCTAATTATAAAAGTGCTGATAATTTCAGAAAAAATGTTGACAGATACATCAAACCACAAGATGATTTACGTTTAGAGGCATTGTTCTCACTTGACCACGGAAATGTCAAGGAGGAATGGTTTATATTAGAGGATGCAAGACTGTACCATAAACGCACGAAATTCCCTTCATTAAACATACCCAAATCAAGAAAGAACATCACCGAAGAACCATTAATCGCCATTCCTGTCATAGAACCTGAGATTTTGGAATGGGAATGCTTAACTGTTGGCATTTACCAATTCGATGCATTTTTAAAGCAATTGAAACAAAAGGCTGGAAAGAAGACTAAAAGTAATGACTATAAATTATACTCTGCTCTTACTGAATTCTACGATAAAGTGCTACAACATGATATGAAGAAAAGAAAACAGGCATTGGCTAGAAAGAGAGAAATCCAAATGCAAGCATTGATGGCTAACAGAAAGAGATCATCCAGAATTGAAGCAAAGGAGAGAATGAAGCAAGAGGAGGAGGAAAAGAGACAACAACAATTGGAGATACTACGAGAACAAGCTGCAGAAAGAAGATTAGCAAAGAGAAGAAAATTGAAGGATGCAATGTATTTGAAAGTTACTGCTGACTCTAGATCTGAATCTCCAGGTGAATCAAGGGAGGATAGATTAAAGAAACGTTTAGACGGTAAATCTAATGGAGATGCTGTCGCCATAGAACAGGAGGAGGAGGAAAACTGGAACTTTGACTGTGTTTGTGGAATCAAACAAGAAAACTACGACGATGGCACTAAATTAATCGAATGCGATAATTGTGACCGTTGGCAACACTTTGACTGTCAGCCTGAAGATGTTAGAGTAAAGCTGAATGAAGAATCTAGTGATTATAAGTTTAATTGCTCTAATTGTATTGATTCAGCTAATAAAGAACAACAAGTTTCTGCTCCACCTCCCCCTCTACCTCATACCCAACAACTATCAATTAATTCTGACACCTTAGTTGCTATTGCAGGTGCCACCGAGCCAGTTCAGCAGCAACTAGAACAACAAGTACAAGGACAAGCAAATATAGAACAAACAAATCCTCAATCAATGGAACCGGTTGCTGTGCAACCTTCGCCGGTTGTCGTGGAAGCACCAGCTCCTGCTGGCACTCCTATTTCCACCCTATCCGCTACTGCCACTGCTACTGTTATTCCAACTGAAAAAACTTCAACACAAGGCCAACAACAGCCACAGCAACGCCCCGTTCAGGGTCCATCTCCAACTGTCTGATTACATCCATAATTCGATAGTATTTGTATTAAAATTGTATTTCTAGATTCCTTTTACTTTTTTTTTGCGTTCAAGCAATTTATTTACATACATTTTTCTTTAATTTGCATTATTCATAGAACAAAACTCAGTAGTTACTAATTTATAATAAGGAGAACTATAACAATATTAAGATACAAAAGATACAAATAAAAAAAAGCGGGAAAAAACTAAATAGAAAAAAAAAAGACTTCATAAAGCAAAAACAAATAAAAACATTTAACTTCAACTAGAGAAAGTAAATCAGAGCATCATATCATAATAAACCATCAGTTTTGAAAAGTTTACCCTTTTTCTTTCTGGTACCGTATGTGCTTGTTCTGTATTCCTCTGGTATCGTGGTCTCAAAGGCAATTGAACTTGTAGTGAAATCAATCTTGATGGCTGGCTCTTTAGCCATCTCATAGTTGATGAAATTATACCAGTAATCTTCAAATTCCTCATTCGACATATTTGGCGACTTCACAGCCTTCAAATAGCTATGCAATTCATCCAATGACAATTCACGTCCTCTTCTTCTATGTAACAACTTCATTGTGTATTCAGCTAGTATACTCATCTTTTCAGAGATCAAATCATCGTGTAAGCATAGCTCCTTGTTTGGAATCAAACCAAATCCTGAATCGATCGGTCTATGAACCAAGTAATCCACATCACATCTTATTCTACCATCTTTATAGCATGTTGCATGATCTGGACAAGGTTCACATTCAAAATGGACATTCTCGTCGATATATTTTTCAACATTCTCCACATATGGCTTCAATCCAGTTAAAGATTCTTGTAATGTTGATGGAAGTTTAGACCAAATATCCAGTTTTTGATTTGCAGGAGTTATACCACAGTAACCAGCATTGCCTTTAACTTCTCTCAAAGTGAAACCAACCGTTAGAAAACTAGTTGCCAGTAATATTAAAGAAGGATATTTAAGTAAACGTAATAAGGAGAACTTCTCCTTATTCTTCGTCTCCGTCTTCGATGGTGGTGTAGTAGCAGAAGTAGGTTCAGCCTTCTCAAGGCCAACTTTGGTATCCTTCGATAGGTCTTCAGCAAGTTCATTATCTTTGAGTTCCTCTAATTCATGGATAATATCATCTAGCGCTTGTTCCTGGAGTTGTTCTTCGTTCTCTTTTTCAAGTGTAGCCACTAATTTGTCAAACATATCATCCTCGCTCTCAACATCAGTGATATCATTACTTATATACTCGAATTTCTCAATCTTAGTAGCCAGTTTCTCTGAATTATCATTATCTTCATCATCAACGTTGATAAGTTCCACGTCAGCCATCTTGAAGCTCTTGATTGTTTTCTCGTCATCGCCGAAACTCTCAGGAGATATATTTCTTGTTGGTCCTGATAAAATTGGCTTCGAAGAAGAAGAAGAAGAAATATCAACCACTGAAATCTTACTACGGGATTTCTTCTTCTTTTCTGATAATGGAGATGATGTTCTCGACTTTTTGTTATTAGACTTGAGTGGAGTTTTATTTTTCAAGAATTGATCGATATCATCATCTAATCCGGTGATCAGATTATCATCAACATTATTGGAAGTTGAAGGACTTGCAAATTTGGAGAACTCATATATTTTCTTTGGAGAGGATTTGGATGATGGTAATTCAACCTTTCCCTGGAGAGGAACAACCTTGGATGGTGAATGGTCAGAAGCCAAACTGATATTTCTCTTAGCAGCAACTGGAGGAGACACATCACTATCCGATATATGTGTAGAGACATTTCTACGATTCTTGGATCTTTTCAATGGTTTCTTTGCAGATTTAGGTGTCTCACCAGCATCTGTGGCAGGACGTTTGGCAGGTAGTGTAGAATCTGGGTTTGGAGTGGGAGATTTATCCTTTTGGAAAACATTATGGTCTGAAAATAATCTATTTCCTGCTTCCTCATCAGAATCTGATAATATAATCTCTTTGCTCACTTTTCTGGAGGTTTTTCTACTTGCTGGTTTGCTGCTGCTGCGATGGCTCTTCTTCACGACATTAATTGTTTGTATCCCATCGGAGCTTGGAACATTGGCATTGTTGTATTCATTCAATAATTTTTTTGATTGTGAACCAATGTGTTCTTCAAACAGAGATAATAGGTCACCCTTCTTTGCATTACTTGGATAAGACACATTGTAATCGGCAAGGGCTGACCTTAAATTTTGCATATTCATCTTGGAGGCGTTGTAGCCATCCTGGAGATACTCTTCTTTCTCAACCATGGTTTTTGACTCACTTAATATTTTTTTCTAAATAGTATTCAAACAAACGTGAACGCAAAAACAAAACAATCGAGAACTTATAAAGAGGTATGATGATCAACGATATATATATATATATATATATCAATATAATATGAGTTAATTCTAATATTTAAATGATAGCAAGATGAGGTTAAAAAGAGGATTTGTTTACTGTTTTGTATTTGTTTTTTGGCTTTTATTGTGCTTCAAATAATTTATTTGTTTACGTGTATTAATGACCCTTGTCTCCAAATTGACAGACAAACTTCATCTGGTAATTACACGACCTCATGGAAAATTTTTGAATTTTTTTTTTTTTTGGTGGTGGAAAGGGAAATTGTAAAATGGGAAAGGGAAAATGGTAAAATGGTAAATGGTAAATGGGCATCAATTTTCGACATTCTTTCGTACTTTTATTAGTTATTCAGCACAGATAGAGACTGTTAGAAAATACCACTGATTATCATCTGTTAATATCTCAGTGTAAATAATGTCTGATCAACAAACTAACGATATCACCAATGGCATCCAGAATGTCAATTTAGGTGGTCAACAACAACAACAGCAGCAAAAGTTTGATCCAAACGTTTCCCAGTTTGTTCCAAACTTTTCTCAAAGTTTTGTCCCTGGTCAACAATACAACCAATACGGAGGTCAGCAACCACAACAGCAACAATACAACCAACAATATAATAATCAGTACGGTGGTTATAACAACAATAACGGCAACAGAGGTGGCTACAACAACAACAACAACAACAACAGAGGAGGTTATAACAACAGAGGTAGAGCTGGTTACAACAACAACAGTAACAACAGAAATAACTACCAAAACAATACCTACAACAACAACGGTGGTTATAATAACAATTACAATAACAAGGGCTACAACAACTATAATAATACTGGTAATACCAACAGTTACAACAACTACAACAGCAGTTATAACAATGTCCAATACGACCAACAACCACAATCACAACCTGTTGAAGAAGATTCATCTGCTCCTAAACAGATGACATTGGAAGACTATCAAAAGCAACAACAAGAAAGTTTGAACAAGTTGAACACAAAGCCAAAGAAGACCTTAAAATTGAATTTGAACTCATCCACCGTCAAGGCTCCAGTTAAAAAGGTTCTTGAAACTAAGAAGGAAGAACCAAAGGAAGCCACTGCTACTACTGCTACAGCTGCTACCAAGGAAGTCACTCCATCCCCTGCAGCAGCTGCTGCTGCTGCTCCAGCAAAAAAGGAGTCCACACCAACTCCAGCTGCAACCAAGAAGGAATCCACCCCAACTCCAGCATCTAAGAAAGAATCCACCACATCATCTTCTGCTGCCGCCAAGAAGGATGCAGCCTCTGCTTCTAATGCTGATTTAATAGCCAAGGAACAGGCTGATAAGATTGATCCGGCTATTGTCAGTGATATGTTTGGTGGTAAGGACCACTTGTCTATTATCTTTATGGGCCATGTTGATGCCGGTAAATCAACAATGGGTGGTAACATTTTATACTTGACTGGTGCCGTTGATAAGCGTACCGTTGAAAAATATGAAAGAGAAGCCAAGGATGCTGGTAGACAAGGTTGGTATTTATCATGGATCATGGATACCAACAAGGAGGAAAGAAGTGATGGTAAGACCATTGAAGTTGGTAAGTCATACTTCGAAACTGAGAAGAGACGTTACACCATCTTGGATGCCCCAGGTCATAAATTGTACATTTCCGAAATGATTGGTGGTGCCTCACAGGCTGATGTTGGTATCTTGGTCATCTCTGCTAGAAAGGGTGAGTACGAAGCTGGTTTTGAAAGAGGTGGTCAATCCAGAGAACATGCTATGTTGGCTAAGACACAAGGTGTTAACAAGTTGGTTGTCGTTATCAACAAGATGGATGACCCTACTGTCGGTTGGTCCAAGGAAAGATATGATGAATGTACTACAAAGTTGACCCAATACTTGAAGGCTATTGGTTTCCACAGAGAAGACTTCACCTTCATGCCTGTTTCTGGTTACACTGGTGCCGGTTTGAAAGAGAAGGTCAAGAAGGAGGACTGTCCTTGGTACGATGGTCCAGCCTTATTAGAATACTTGGATGCTATGCCATTAGCTGACAGAAAGATCAATGATCCATTTATGTTGCCAATCTCTGGTAAGATGAAGGACCTAGGTACAGTTGTCGAGGGTAAGATTGAATCCGGACATGTTAAGAAGGGTCAACAATTGTTGTTGATGCCAAACAAGATTTCTGTGGAAGTGTTGACTATCTACAACGAAACTGAGGCTGAAGCCGACACTGCTTTCTGTGGTGAACAAGTCAGATTAAAGATCAAGGGTGTTGAAGAAGAAGATATCTCCGTTGGTTATGTTTTATCATCATTCACTCATCCTGTTAAAACAGTTACTAAATTTGAAGCACAAATAGCTATTGTCGAATTGAAATCTATTTTATCATCTGGTTTCTCATGTGTCATGCATGTGCATACTGCCATTGAGGAAGTTACATTCACTGCATTGCTACACAAGTTGGAGAAGGGTACCAACAGAAAATCCAAGAAGCCTCCTGCATTTGCCAAACAAGGTATGAAGATCATCGCTGTATTGGAAACTACTGAACCTGTTTGTATTGAATCTTATGATGATTATCCACAATTAGGTAGATTTACTCTAAGAGATCAAGGACAGACTATTGCCATTGGTAAGGTTACTAAACTATTATAGATATGTTTTCATTGTTCATGATCAAGAGACGGTTTTGGTTTTTTAGTTTTTAATCATTTAATTTTGTTTTGACTTCGTTTCATCTGCTGCTGTTTGTTTGTATTTTTCATTTGTCTAAAGTATTTATCTGTGTTCTTGTTTTTTTATTCTTGATATATTTTAATTTTAAAAATACCATTATCCTTTTTTTACATTCTGTAATCGTAGTTTTCTTTTTATCGCAAAGGTTTTTTAATTTTTCTATTTTCTGTAGTAGTTATGTGTTTCATCAATAATGATTAATGAAAATGAAATAAATAAATAAAACGTATATATGGTAATATAAATAAATAAAACAAAGATAATAATGTTTGTTTAAAAAGGATGAATGTGAAGGATGATTATTACAATATGAATGAGGGCAAAAAAATAACATGAAAATACTTAGCTTATATTCATATTATTAACCCTTCAAGTTCAACAAGTCCAGACTGTCTCTTGGGGTGTTAACGAATTCCCTCAACTTTTCAATCTCTTCTCTATTGTAAACAGTTCTGTTCTTAGCCTGAGAAGAGGCGACAATATGTGGCTTAGCATACTTGTATAACCAATCACCTAAAATATCTGCAGTCATGCCCAAATCCTTGTAGGTTAGAGCAGTTGGGTCAATAACTTGATCGATTTTACTTCTAGTATATGAGTCGGTGGTTAATGCAAGTTGGGAGGAGTTGAACTTTTCATTCACCCAACACCATAGCTTGAAGACACTTTCTGGCAATGGTATATCGTAACCAACAGCAGCTGGGAAATAACCGGTCAAACCAATATGTGTGATGTATTTCAACATTTCTCTTAATTCAGCTTTGTTGTATTTGTCTGGTCCGTATAATTCATAAGTGTTACCAGCGGTTGAGTCATCGTAACCAATCTTCTCCAAAGCTTCAGCAACTTGGATAGCATGAGTTGGGTAAACAGATTGTTTGTACAAGATGTTTCCACCTGGCTTGGTCAATGGGAATAATTCATTTAGGAATGGCGAGTTACGGTAGTACATTGGAGCCGGTCTAACGATAGTGGCATCTGGGTAAATTTCTCTGGCAACTTGTTCACCAATACCCTTGGTTGCAAAGAACACTGATTCAGAGGTTGGATCAGCATTGTATGAGGACACCTGAATGAATCTGGACACACCAGCGTTCTTAGATGCTTCAGCTATTCTTCTAGTAGCTTCAATGTTGGCATCAGCCATGGAAAAGTTCTTCGTATTTTGATCAGAACCAAGCAGGTTAAACACTATATCTGAATGGGCGACACAGTCTGCAATTGTTTGTAAGTTTCTGATATCCATTTCAACAAGGTTGACGACACCCAAGTCACCGTTGATCTTTAATTGTCTGACGGAGTATTCGTTTCTAAATGGGACAATGGTGACAGTACCGTGCTTACCCAACTTGGTAGCCAATAATCTACCCAAGAAACCAGTGGCACCAAAGACAGTGGCAGTCAACCCAGTTCTTGAATGTCTACCACCAGCACCAACGGTTAATCTGGTTTCACCATTTTTGGTGATGTTGATATCACTCTTCAAAGGGAATCTGTGGAGAGATCTTGATTGTGATAGGAGGATTGTATTTAATGTAGTCGCATTGCTGGACTTCATCAATGGTCTAACAGATCTTTTAGTAGCTGACAACATTGTTCTATGAATGTGTATTACTCTATTAAAGATCCTGTAATATGAACTGTGTATTGTTGGAGTTAAATGTAGTGTAACAAATATAAACACTCCTTCATTTGATAGTTAGTGTTTCCCTTTTAATTGTTCTCCATTTAACAAAAAAAAAGAGGGGAAGACTCCCCCCCTCCCCCATATGTCTATTGGCACGCACTCGCAAATTGACAGACTGTTTTTTTTTTTATAGAGCTATTTTTTTACTTACTTACTTACTTTCTTACTTATATTTTTCACTTTAAAGAGCAAAACTGTTTTAATGACAAACAATAAAAAAAAATAACATGATAAGATATAAAGTAAAGAGAAACAAGAAAAAAAAAAGAGGGCTTAAAGAGAGAAAGAATCGGGAAGGGTAAAAAGGAAAGAAAAAATAAAAACAAAGGAACACAACTGTATGGAAAGTAAAAATAAAAAATTAACAATACAAAAAGAAACAGGATCAAATTAAAATGGGGGGGGGGGGGGGAGAGAGTGCAAAACAGGGAAGAAAATATAACTAGTTCTTCTCTATTAATTCATTCAATGAACTTAAACTTTTACCGGCATAATATCTGACATCAACATCTTCATCATTGAGCAGTTTTTCCAAAGTTGGTTTTATACCTTCAACAATTATGGTCTTGTAGTCACTGCTATTCTCTGTATCATTCACAAGCTTTTCAGCAACATCTAACAATGACTTTGCGACATTGAATCTGATATTTGGCACTTGATCATCCTGTAGGGATTCAATGAATGGGTACACATCTTCTGCAACAGACTTAGAAGACAGCACGGAGATCAATTTATCAAAGGCAAAGAGACAAGTGATTCTGCAAATAAAGTTGTCAAACTCCTTGGTTTGCTTCTTAGCCAAGAGTCTCTTAATTAGCTCTAATTTACACCATTCTTCACCAAAGAACTTTGTCAGTTTTTGTAAATTTAACACAGCAGCTTCTCTGACAGAGTACACTGGATCCCATAGCCATTCCATACATAATTGACCCAGAGCTTCATCAAAGAAAGCAACACCCAATTGTTCTGCTAATAATGGAATCTGTTCAATTATAGCCAATCTGACTCTCCATAATTTATCGTTGGCCAAGGCAGTAATTGCAGGTAATAAGGATTCTGACAGTAATTGGATACCGATAACCTCGTTAACTTGCTGTAAATTTGAAATGATATTTAATCTAACTTCACTAAACTCATCCTTCAACATCTCGACAAAAACAGGCAACAAATATTCAATAGTGGCATCTTTACCCAAAATTGGAGCTAAACCAGTAACTTCAGAGGCCAATGCTGATCTGACTGTTTCAGATTCATCCATGCTTAATTGTGACACAACTGGAACAATTTCATTCAAAACAATGTTGGAGTCAGATTCATTGACTAATTTACAGAAACCTGGCAATTGTTTAGAGATAGCCTTTCTAACTTCAGCTTCATTGTCTTTCATCAAGGAAATTAAGTTTGGAACTAATTTCAATGTGTATTGTTCATCGTTAAAGTTGAGAACCAATTGTTCGAATCTATCAGCAACCATGTATCTGACTCTCCAACTTGGATCATCAATTAAATTGATCAAACTGACAAATAAATCCTCAGTGTGTGATTTATCATCGATTTCCTTCAAAAATTTCAAAATGGAGATCAAAACATCAACAGATAAAAATTTCACGGAATCTTGATTGTCCTTGACTAATGAATTAAACATTAAAATGATCAAATCCCAATGGAATTCATTGATGGTGTCAGGGGTGTTAAAGTGGCCAGCTAACAAATCAACCAAAGTTGGTAATTGAGTAGCAGCAGCCTTTCTCACCATAGGAGAGTCATCTTGAATAAGTTCAGAGAATAATTTGATTAAATCTAATCTCAGTTCAGTGGCGACTCTGATTATAACGCTCTTGAATAATCCTGCAGCGGCAATATGTAAAGAGAACCACTTTTCCTTAGCTAATCTATGGATCAATGGGATAAAGTCCTGATCGATTTGTTCATTAGATAGCGACTCGCTGATCAGGTTCAATGAATCGACAGCCTTCTCTCTAACGATAGGCTCTTCACATGCAGTGATCTTTTCCAAGATTGGAATCAATAATGTAGCAAAATTGGCACCACCAACCAATGGAACAAATTTACCTAGCTCCTCAGCGGCAATGGCGACAACTTCGTCTTCATCATCTGGGACAACATTATCGAGGAATGGCAATAGTTCATTTCTAGTTCTTTCCTCACCTAGAGCGATGGCTATAGTATCCAGTCTCTTCATAGCCTGCACTCTAGATGCAACATCGTCATGCCTGAGCTCATCCATCAATAGAGCAATTGGATAAAGTTCTTCGACTGTATTTGGTTGAGATGCGGTAGTTGCCATTTCTGTATTATTTGATTATATGAATTTGAATTTGAAAAAATGTGTGTGTTGTTCGTGTGTGTGTATATGTTTAATAAGTGTGTTTATTTGTTATTGTTCAAGTGCTGTTTTATTTATGTCGTTATGTGATTGTAAAACAAAAAAAAAAAACGAGCTATGGTGTGTTTAAATTTATTGACTGTGTGTATTTCTTCTTTTCTGTTTATTTCAAAACGATATATAGTTCAAACAGATTGAATGGAGTTTTATGCACTTAAAGGATTAATCACACTAGGAAAACAACTTAATTAAAAGGTAGAAGTGTAAATCATTCCAATTTTTTTTTTGGGAAACTCGTCACTTTTGACCCATCACTGGACATCTCTGCACCAGATATATATATATAGCCCATATATTATTATTAGTTTTAGACTTACATTTATTTATCTAGATAGGCGTTATTCATCGAAATATTTTAATATATGCATTTTTTCTAAGAGAAATTCTTATCCATATAAAGTAAAAGAGAAGATAAGAGCAAAAAGTAATAAAGAAAAACAACAACAGTAAAGAGTAAAATGACATGTAATGAAAACGGAGAAAAGATAAAGTTGTTTTGAGAATGTATGTATGTGTGTGTGTGTGTGTGTATGTATAAAAAAAAGGGCCACCACTCATGCAAAAAATATGTTTGATAAAAAAAAGGAAGATATCAGACTAGATTGAATCGATATCAGAAAGAATAAGTTAACAAAGAAAATACAAAGCAAGTAGAAAAAAAGATCCCAAGAGTATATAAAAGAGTAATGAAAAAAAAAAGGTAAAAGAGTATAAATAGAAAGGATATTTAAAAATGCTAGAGCACAAAAAAGCACTTTTTTAAAAAAAAAAGAAAAAGAAAAAGAAAAAGCAAACAAACCAAATGATGAATATAGAAAGAGAAAGAGAGATGAAGAGAAGCTAAAAGAGAAGTAGTATTTAAACATCCATCATAATTTCAGAAGTTGAACCATTTCTACTTCTACTTCCGCTTGCACTTCCGCTACCCCCTTCACTCTCATCTCTTCCATATCCTGGACTTCCTAATAGTCCTGTCAAGTCACCTTTAAACTCAGATGCATAGCCGGGAATGTCATTGCCTCTGAGACCAAACCGTCTATCAATTTGTTCATCAGATAGGCATTCTGCCAACCATGGATGGTTAGTCAGTGAACCGGCATCGATTCTCTTCTTTGGTTCAAACTCCAACATGCAGAGCAAAAATTGTGAAATCAATTGAGCATCAGTTTCATTCAAGTGGTACTCATCCACAAACACCTCATACAAGGTCCAGATCTTCAGCTTTGAAATGTTCTTGAAAGATTGGAATGTCTTATCGAAAAACTCTCTAGAGTACTTACACTTCTTCAAAAACTCCTTCGTTGGCCAGATTTGCAACAATTCAATAATCTGCGCTAGATGGTCGTCGTTTTTATTATACGTGGCACCAGTCTTTGGGTCAAAAAGATAATCACCAGTGATCAGTTCAAAGATTAAGCATGCGCATGACCATAGATCTGTGGAGCACCCCCATTTACCGCCAAGAATAGTCTCCGGTGCTCTGTATTGTCTTGTTTGAATGTCGTTTGTGTAATGAAGGTTTGACCAGCATGCATTACCCAAATCGGCAATCTTAATGGAGATGATTGAATCAAAGTCATTCAACACAGAATGATATGATCCGGAGGACATAGTAGATGGACGTCTGTTAGTTTTGTTAAAAGAGAATTGTTGCGAAGGAACAGGAACTGCAATACGCTGTGTTTGTGAGGCCGATGTTGTCGATGATGATGATATTGGTGGTGGTATTGGGAATTGTGTTTGTGTAGGTGGTGTTGCTGGTGTTGTTGTGATAGTTGATGGAGGTTTTGCGGATGGTGATGGAGAATTAGAGCAGGAACAGGAAACAGACACAGGAACAGCACTTTCCGGTAATGGGCTATCGGATGCATCGACAAAAATGTCGGATGATTCAACTTCACTGTCGTTATCATCACTGAGAATTAATTTATGAACTGTGCTCTTAGCAATGGTCTTACTAGAGATGTGATTATTATTATTAGTTGAATTGTCATTATTATTGTCGTTATCGTTATTATTATTATTATTATTATTAGTGGAGGAATTAGTAGATGTAGTTGAGTTAGTAACTTCATCATCTTCTTCAGGGATTGGGGCATTAGATGGTAAAAGTGTCATTCCCTTTCTCTCCACTGTAGAGGAACGCCTAATTGGTTTAGCCAGCGGTGATTGTTGGGCTGGCAATGGAGACATATTATTACCGAACGAACCATTGAAGTTGCTGTGAACGGTATATGAAGTAGGATAGGACTGTTGTGGACCTAGTAAAGGGGAATCCATCACGGTGGAATGGTTACTGACACTATTGGTAACCGATGAGATTGAATTTGTTCTTTGAGTGAATGAAAATGATCTAAAGAAATCATCCACAGAACCACTTGTCTCCACTGGAGAAGTCAATGGTTTAGAACATCTAATGGATATACCTCTTTTGCGAGGTTTAAATTCAGCAGCACAGCAATTCTGATTATTGTTGTTGGAATCACATCCGCAGCTACCACCAACTGAGGAATTTCTACTACCAGATGTGCTGTAAGCTTCAGTGAATACAGATGATTGTTGTTGTTGTTGTTGTTGTAATAGCTGCGACTGTTGATGATTTGTCAATGGTGCCACTTGAGATCTGTTACCAGCAGCCCTAGCTTTCAAAATCTTTTGAGTTTTCAAGTTACGTCTCTCTGATTCTAGTAATTTCACCAACTTTTCCACATCTTTAATCTCCACTAAAACATTTTCGGGTTTTATATCGGTGTGAATGATACCACATTCTCTGTGAAGGTAGTCTAGTGCCAGTAACAATTGTTTAGATATCTGTTTAACTAGAGTCAATGGCAAACCACCATAACTTTCCTTCAATATTGTAAGGTCATTCAAGATGGACATATGGGTTTCAAATGATTCAGGTAAATTTTTCAAAGTTGTTGATATTGTATTGGAAACACCACCATTGGTAGTATCTTTAGAACTAGCAGTAGCCTGCTCTTTGGTGTTTGCTGAAGATGAAGGTGTGTTGATAGAGTGACGTTCTATTTCATCAGTTTTCTCCTTTTGAAATTGCTTGTAACGGATCAATAAACTCAACAGATTTTCACCCAACACCTCAAACACCATACAGATGTGTTCACCGTTAGGACCTTTATGCACAAAATGATCCAACAGTTCAACGATGTGTTTCTTACCAGGATGGCTCTCTGGTCCGTCTTGGATTTTGGAGAGGATTTTAATTTCATCCAGGGCTGCAGCTCTGTAGTTTTCTGAGGAACGGACAATCTTGATGGCAACGTGTCTAGAATTTTTAGAGTCGTAAGCAAGCCAAACGGTGGAAAAGTGACCCCAACCCAACTTTCTGACAATTAAATATTGATTTTCCTTACCGTACCGTTCACCGATATATGTAGGATGGTAACCACCCTCTTTGTAATCTTTCAGATCCTCCTCTTTTCTCAATTGTTCTTCGGATTCATCATCAGTGTCTGATAGAATATCCTCTGGGTTATATGAGGAGTGGTCTGTATGTGTAATAATGTGTGGGAGAAAGATAGGACCATGGTTATGCAACCCATGATGTATAGGGGATATTAAATGTTGTGGGCCACGGTGATGAGTTGATGATGATAGCTGATTATTAGTTGTTATTGGTGTTGTTGTTGATGAAGTTGCTGTTGTGGCCGCCGGTGCTGGTACTGTTGTGGACGAGGGTGACGAAGATGTTTGTAGTTCATACTGTTGTTGTTGTTGTTTTCTTAAAGATGTTGAAAGGTTTGATTGGAATTGTTGATGAGGGTGACTATGATTGTTGCTGTTATTAGATGAATTAGCTCTATTATTAGAGAGTGTGTGTTTGGAGAAGGAGAATCGATTGGAAAACAACTTCAAGGTTGAAGATTTACGTAGTGATGTAGAAGAAGAGGTATGTTTATGGTGATTTGTAATAGGGGATGATGGTGATTTGACAGGCATTAATTCATCTGTGGCGGCAGTGGAGTTTGAGTTTACAGTTGTCTGAGATGACACAGAGGAAGTGTCATTTGATTTCGTTTGCTGCTGCTGCTGTTGCTGCTGTTGTGGTGAAATATGAACACGATGAGCTTGTTTATTTGGAGAATTGACATTCTCTGTCTGTTGAGAAGGTAATGGTATACAATCTGATGAAGCCATATTTTGTAATATGATTATTCTTGTTTTTTAGTTGTTTTATCTAAGAGTAGGATGAGAGATTTATGTTAATTCATATATATATATATTAGAGAGGTTATTATTGTATCTATTTCAAGGGGGTGTGGGTGGGTGGGTAGGTGTATGTGTATGGGAGTGTTTGTGTGGTTATAAATAGCGATGATAATATCGTAAGTGATACAACAGGACTGATCGATTTGATAATGTTGATTAAATTCTTCTATGTAGTTGTAGATAAATAGAGAGAGAGAGAACTAAATAGATGGATCAATGATAGCAACAACTTATTAATATATAAATATAAAATAAAGCTGTAAAAGAGCAATATGGGTTGAACGGTGGTATTCAAAAATGAAAGGGAACAAAAAAAAAGAATGAAACAATATAACTAATGGATAAATTTTTTTCCTTTCCTTATTAGTTGTTGTATCCTAAATTGATAAGGTGTGTTGAAGTATATTGAAAATGAGTTAAAGTAAAGATAGGTAGAAAGATTTATATATATAGTGAATAACCTTTTTTCCCCTTTTCCTTGTCCTTTTTTTTTCTTTTAATAATATAATATTGTAATGTATTAGATATATATAACTATATATTTTTTTTAATTTTAATTTTTTTTCCCCTTTTCCTTATATGTAGTAAGAAAAAAAAAGCTGTAAGCACACACACACACACCCACAAATCAAAGTCAAAAAAAAATGATCACTTAAATTAAATAATTAATTATTTTCACTGGTAGTATTTACAACCATGTAATGTTATAATATGTTCTAATAATTCAACTATTGTT
>PPHW02000024.1:123185-143675 GCA_003705225.2 Ambrosiozyma vanderkliftii
GGGGGGGAACTTTCTTTTTTTCATCTTTTTCCCTCCCTCTTTTCATAAATTGACGGGGTACAAAATTTGATTTTGACCGCGTGGGTGCGGCCAAGACTTCTCCTCCTACTTCCGACCAGGAGGGAAAAGGATATAATATTGTGGGATAATATTACTTAGTGCTACTTTAGCTGCTATATTACTAGAACTATACAAACACACACACACAGCCACAACTTTATTAATATAACTTATGTACAACACATAACATAACAAAATCGTCATAGAGAATATATACTAAGAAAAAGACGGAGATTATTAGCCTATTTGTGTCTCTAGAGCAACAATGGTATTGCTTATAAATTGTAGGTGATATTCTCACATTTTCTTAGGAATGGGATTAGAGAAGAGGGGAAAGTATGTTGATCTACCGTAGGACATACTGTTATTGTATCATACTGTCTCTCATAATGTCAATAACTAATAATAACCATGAATATTATAGCGGTGTATTCTCTTAGGGCTCCGGCTCTTAATTCCATTAGACAACGAACTAATTGCAGATCAGGAAAAAAAAAAGAAAAAACAAATAAGACACGCAGCTGCAATTAACACAGCCATATAGTCATTTCTTTTTTTTTTTTCACTTAAGCCTGATGAGTAGGAGGTATGTATGAATATATATATATATACTACGTTCGATGCAAAAGCACCCAGATTTTCCCCTCTTATTGATGTGAGATTGATGCGATATGTTATATAGTATACATAAAAGAATAGGAAAAAGAACAAGAAAAATATCAGTTGCGTTTTTAAAACAACAGTGCTCTCTTGCACACTTATAATTGACCGACTTATCAATGAACGAATGAACGAATAAACGAATTGATGAATACATAGAATGTAAAAGAAAACAAAAACAAAACCCCTAAAAAGCTGGGGGATCGTGTGCCAAGAGATGGAAGGTTATCCCCCTGTTTCTCTTATACCCACTCTCTGTATCCGACACCCACCCCCACTAGTGTGTAACTCTCCCGAATTCAAACCGGGAAAAAATGTACGTAATACAACAATGGAAATAATGGAAGAATTTTTAGAAACGTTTACCCGAACTTGTCGACGTCAATGAGTTCGACGGATTGACGACAATCCGTCGGTTGGTCGGTCGGTCGATACTAGTAGGAGTAGTCATTACCATTTACTAGTTCAATGGAGAGAGAGAGAGAAATAATTAACAATTAAAGCATTAAAATACATAAGACAGTATGACAGTATGACATATGGATCCATGTAATATGGGGAGAAAGGAAAATGCAAGAAAAAAAAAAGAAGCATTGTCCTATCCCATCCCATCACCAATTTCAATTCACCAATGCCCGTCCTTAGTCAAAACTAAACTAAAAGAATATTCTTAAAATTTCCAAAATACCACCACCCATGATCAAGAAACACAACACAAAGATCCAAGTCTTAGATAGTGCAAAACTATCACCGCTCTTGCCCTTTGGCTTTGGCTTACCCATTTGCTTCTCCAACTTCTTAGCAAACTTTAAGTTACCTTTTCTTTGTTGTGGTGTTTGTAAGGCCTTTAATAAATCAAATAAAATCTATTAAATGAATGAAAAAAAAAAATGAAAAACAATAACCTCAGAAGGAAAGTACAATATGTAGTGTCTTTGGTATATCAATTCCTCGAATTAAACCAATTATGTTGATGATCATGTTGTCCCCTAAATATTCAAATCACCAATTTCAATCTCTAATTGGATTTTAATTTTGGAATGATTTCACAATGGATATAACCAGATTGGGATTAATATATCAGATATTTCATTTTGCTTTCTTCTTCAGGCCCCCCTCCTTGTTGGTTATTGCTTTCATTTCACCCAAATAAGTAGACATAATAATAATATTATTAGTTAGTAACTAGTGTGAATTGTGGAAAGAGAGAGAGAGAGATTGAGAGATCTATTACATACCATTATGGATTTGATTGAGTGTCTTTAAAAAGGAAAAAAATATAATAGGATGGAGATGATTTTGATATTAGGTAGTAGTTATCCAAGTATACAAAGAGAAGGAAAGGTCAAGAAGAACAGGAACAAGGACAGAAGAGAGTGGATAATTTGGGGCAGATACCCATAGAGAGATAAATTGTACGTGGTCAAAAGATGTTGAACGAAAAATTAAAAAAAATTAAAATTATTTATTGTGGTGTGCACAGCCCTGGAGTTTCCATCTCCAATTTTTACTTTTTCAATTTCGTTTAATTATGGTTGTACGTATATATATTTATATTTATATTACTTTGATTCTTACTGCCACTAGGGTTGTTGATAATACTATTACTTAACTTTTTATATTCATACATTTCAGATCAAGAATAAGTATAATGACCTACACTGGATTCAATTCGAGGCTTAAGACCACTATGGTGGAAATGAGTGGTGGAGATCCATCAGCAATTGCATCTTCTGGTTCTCTGATAACATCTGCCGGTCAGACCATCACTTTTGAATGGAACACAGATGGATCAAGGTTGGCCTTGTCAAAGTCAAGTAACAATTTAAAAATCAAAAGATTTAATCTGGTTAGAAATATAATTGATCCAAGCGGGGACATTATCATTGAACAGCCCCATCAGAGACCAGTTGGATCTATGTCCTGGGACCCAAACAATGTGAACAAGTTTATATCAGTCGGTAGAACTGACGATATTAAACTATGGGAACTGAAGCCGAAAAACTCTGCAGCATCGAAGAAATACACTCTTTTACAGACATTCAAATTGCCTAGTGTAAACACTTCTACTACGGCCACAACAATCACTAGCAATCCAATCCAAAATGAGTACTTTATCAATGTGAAATTCAATAATAAGGGAGATCTGATTGCAGTGTACACGTCCACTAACGAAGTGTTGATCTTGGATTATTTACAATTTAAACTTTTATACAAGTTCAAACTCCATTCAAGAATATATGACTTTTCGTGGAATCCAATGGATAATTACTTGTTGTTTGCATTGGATAATGGTACTTTACAATTCCACAGACTCCAACATCAGCAGCACGATGACGATCAATCCACTGCGGAACAGATCACGGTGTCGCACACAAACACTTTGAAGCTATCCTGCTCAAGATTGACTAATGTGATATTCACCAAGAATGGTGAGTATATAATAACAGGTGCTGATGATTCTACTGTGCAAATCATTGATCCTACCAGTTTATTGATTTTGAAAAGCATCGACACTGGTATCAATGAGCCAATCTCTACCATTGATTTCGTCACAGATAAGTCCTCAAACACGACATTCATCTCTATTGCATATGACTATAAGTCGGGATGTAAGATCTACAACTTGTCTGCATATCTCAACAACCAGCCTTCGTTTTTAAACATTCCAATGACGCTCCCATCCATACCCTCAGCGAATGACCCTAATAGTAATGATATTTCTGGGTTGTTGAAACAATATCAGTTTAATCAGCCCGATGGATATCAAAACTATACAGCAAATAATGATGATGGTTCAGAGTTGCATATCACGGAGTGTAGTTCAAACACATTCCTATCAATGGCTAAATTCAACCCTGGAAACTATAATGTGTTGGTGTACAACGATGCCCTAGGTAATTGTAAAATGTTATCACCAGCAACAGGAAAACTGCCATCTGATCCACAGGGTCTTAATTCTGCAACTTCACAGCGTGGAAGCTCCATATCACCATTAGTTAGAAAAATATCTTCCATGTCCTCGTCCAAACCTTCTGTCCCTTCCTCCTCTTCGTCTGGTAAGGGTGGTAGACGTCCAGTTAGTGGCGGTGGTAATAACAGGCCATCGTCGTCATCGTCAGCGAATTCATCATCTGGTGCAATCAACAAGAATTCTCTCCACTCCACATACCATTCCTCTGGCTCTTCTACTCATAATAACAAGCAATCGTCTAATAATAAGGGTAGTGGTGGCAGTAATGGAAATGGCAATGGTAGATCATCTGGTGGATCTAATTCTGGTGGTTATGGCTCCGGTGGTTCGTACGGTTCTGGTGGTGGTAACAGACGTGATCATTACAGATCCAATGGTGGTGGAGAATCGAGAAGAATGTGATCTTCCTTCCCTTTACATTTTCGTTTATTTAGTTTACGTTCATGGTGGTTTTGTTTATAGTTTTTTTTTTCTTATTCTTAATTTAATGTACAGTATTTATCAAATTATAATGAACGAACTCCAGTTCTGAAAAAAAAAAGGTATAGTGGGTGATAATGGTAACAAAAAAAAAGAAATTAGTTTTAACTGTTAACAAGTAACATATACAAAAAAACAAAAAAAAACAAATAGAAAAAGAAAAAGGGAAAAAAACACTTAAATAAAACTCCATAAACACATAGTTAATAGTCTAAATAGTAAATAGGAAATGTGGGGGAAACAAAATATTAGAAGTATAGAGAAGAGGAAAACAAAAAGGAAACTAAAAGGGCAAATAGATGTAGGGAGGGGGGAAGCAAAGAATTTTATGTTGTATTATTGTTATTGCCACGGTTTTGATGGATTCTAGCAACTGGTGGCAGAGTAGGCTCTGTCAAAATAATCTGGTTTAATTCATTCGTGAGAGAATTCATCAATCCACCTGACCCATCTAATGGCACAACAGACGCAACGCCAGTTAATGTTGGGGTGTTTTGTTCACTGGTGGCAACGTCATAATTAGGTGGTGACAAAGCACCAACTGATTGGTACGTTGGTGGGACTTCATCATCCCATGCGACACCCAACCCTGATCTTTCAGTGATGATCAGTTTAAATTGCATTCTCAACACTCTAGCGACACCAGTAGGAATACCAACAGTGTGGTTGATTGGATCAGCCTTGTTACCATTAACATGATCAGGCCCAGTACCACCATCTGAGTAGCCTGCTGGAATGTGTAGGGTGTTACCGGTGGTGATGTTGTGAGTACTCGCGGTACTTTGAGCACCAGATGACATTGTTGACATTGTTGATGTTGTAGAGTTTTGTGTCACCAAAGCCGGTGCGCTGGCAGTAGATGAAGATGACGGTGTTGTTAGCAAGCTTGGAGGAGGTTGGTGCGGGTTAGTGACAACATAACGAGATGCTGGTCTTTGGTTTGGATTGTTTTGAGTGGATTGAATTAGCTCTTCAGCAACGACAACTTCCACGATTAAATTATGGTTGACAAATATTCCCAATTGGTTGTCCTCAACGTCACAGGAACAGTTTGAATCATTTTGTAAGGTATCCACATCAAAAATTGGAGAATTACAATTGACAGAATTAATTAATGTTAAATTATTCATGTTGGAATTCAAGCCATTAGTTATCAAATTCATGATTGAAATCTCTGCCACTGTTTCAATTCTTCCCTTATTGGAAAAATCAGATTTCCAACCTGATTTCAGTTCACCAGAACATAGGGTTCTAATTTCCTCCATGAAAAATTCCTTTGGTGTATTATCCGCTAGCACAACCTCATCTACAGAGGATGAGATCACTGGGTTTAGCGATTGAGTCGATGATTGAGGGACAAGACCTGCTGAAGATACATTTTGTAACTGTGGAGTGCCTGGTCTACCATGGCTACCATGGCTACTTAGGTTGCTTTGACTGCTTTGAAGTGCCTGGGCATCAGTACCAATTGACCAATTGGATGCAAAAGTCGATAAATCAGCTGGAAATTGTGGTTCTCCTGTTAGTTCGTTATTCTCCACTGGGATAGAAACCAAGTTTTGTTGTTGATGTTGTTGTTGGTTTTGTCTTCTGATACTAGAGTCAAAGAAAAAGTTAATTGAAGGATTGTTCATACCACCACTGTTCTTTTGAACTTTTCTACCTCTTTGAGCTCTTTTCAAAGTAGCCACAGTGGTGTCATATTTCTCCTTGTGAGCATCGCAGTGGTTAATCTTCATCTTGACACTTTCCTCGATTCTCCAATTCAACTTTCTCATCCTCCATCTTCTATCCTTACTGGAAACATTATCCATTCTAATCTCCACTGGGAAAGTTGATTTAGGGTAAGTAACATTAGGAACCACTGCAGTGGCAGTGACATTTGTTGGTGGAAACACTCTCAAGGAGTTTCTATCAGCACCTCTTAGAATCGATCTACGAACCATGATTGGTAGAGCCAAGTTGATTTTATCATGTCTTTGAGATTTCCCATTAACGTACTCCACTAAGCAAATCAATTCATATTTGATAGAGGAATTATTTGACATAATAGTAGTTGGAGGTAATGATCCAGGAACCAAATGGGAAAATGGGTACCCATGTGTGGACCCCTTGACAAATGCTGTAGGTTTAGTCAATACATCCCATCTTGCCAACTCTGTGACTTTAATTCTACAGTTTGCACATGAACACAAGGAATTAGAAGTGGTGAGGAATGGTTTACCATAATTGACAACTTGAATCAGAGTCAATTCAACTTTTTTAATTTGAATATAATCGTTAGCCAATTGAGAAGGTGTTAAAGTAGATATGGACATTGTTGATCGTAGAGTCTCTAAATTTGCTGGAAGAGGAGGGGCATTGTTATCAGTTTCTGTAGGGTGTTGTAATTGTGTTTGTGTTTGAGTTTGTTGTTGTTGTTGTTGTTGTTGTAGTTGTGATAGTTGTGTTGATGAGGATGAGTTTGATGATAAGTATTGTTCGGAGGGCATCACTTCAAGAACAAGGGCGCCAGAGAACAATGCACCTGAACTTTCATTGGGAGGTCCAAATAACGTCAATGGGGGGGACTCGATCTTGATTGATAATCTGATTGGGGCCTCTGGTTTAGACTTATTGCATTGTGATGTGTGATACTTGTCCAGATCAGAGTGGTTCAATGTAGCTAAGCTTGTGTGAGATGACGATGACACAGGAGTGCTAGTACCTGAATGTTTAGAGTGGGACAGTCCACTAAAGATCTTTGTAAATGAAGGTGCCATGTATGTGTATAATTGGTTTTTATATATGTCTCGATGTATATATATATATGTTTGTATCTCTCTATTTCTCGGTCTATATGTTTGTTTGTTTAATATATATACCTGTCAAAGTATATTAAACAATAAGAGAAATAATAAATAAATATGATGATGATGTAGTAGAACTAGAAGCAGAAGGGGGAAAAAAGTGGAAGAAAAAAACAACCTGCAACTGGAAAGAGTGACGTTATTATTATAGTAGATGTACAGATCTATTTTTAATAGTTGATATATAAGAAAGGGACAGATATAAAGTTAAGGAGAAAGATATATATAAAAAAAAAGATTAGGAATAGAGATAGGGGATAGATTAGGAGAGATTAGAATAGTCTTTTTGTGTGTTTAAGGCAGCCAAAAAAAAAACTTTTTTTTTTCCTTCTCTCTCTTCTCTCTTCTCTCTTAGGCTCTTAGGCTCTTAGGCATTAGTTAGTTTACTATGGGCACTCATTTACTATGGCGCGTGCTCCCCGGGTGGTGTATCTACAAGGCGTGGGTGAATATCTCATATATATTATATTATATTATTATGCTATATATTATTTAAAGTCATCTTTATCCACATATTCTGAAACCTCCACTTCTTCTAGTATCACATTGCTTGGAATAGATTCTTTCTTATTATCATTGCTATTATTACTGTCATCTTCATTATGATCGTCGTTGTCTATACTATGTAATTTGATATCATCTCCATCTAATAACTTGTAGATCTTTCTAGCTCTAATGACATAATCATAACTTGGAGGTTTCTTTGCATTGTCTTTTTCTTCTGCCTTTTGCTTTTCTTCATCCTTGGTCCTAGAGTTTTCTTCTTCTTCTTCTTCATCGTCATTCTCCTGCTGTTGCGTTTCAAGTTTTTCTTGTAATTTTCTTTCAGCCTCTATAGCACATTCATTCCAAAGATCAATCACAGATTTCATCTCTTCTCTTAATCTATCTCTTGATCCACCCTTCAAATCAACTAAATACTTAAACAGATACTCTTCGTATTGTTCATCTATGTGTTCAATGTTCTTCAAGATCCAATTCTGCTTTTGCTTAGAGAATTTCCATTGATCTCTATCATTACAGAACTGTTTCAAATAAGCCAATTGATCCTTCTCTGGTGGTGGTGGTCTTTGATCCCTTGGTAACTTCACTCTCTTAGGAGGTTTCTTGCTTTTATCACCATCATCATCAGAATTAGCCACTCTGTTACTGGAATCTTCTTGTTCAAGTTGTCTCTTCTTTTTTTCTTTCTTCACTTGTTTGTTTGTGAGCTTATTACTCTCTAGATGGGTAATGTTCAATATTTGGTTGTCTTCATTGTCAATTGTTTCTTTAACCTTAAGACCCAGTCTTTTCCATGCAGGCACGTGTTCACCCATGATTCGATTCTTATTATTATGACTATTAGTTTTTTTTCCAGTTATCTATGCAACTATTCAAATAAAAACTACTAGTAATCAAGTAAACAGTAATAAAGTAGTAATTAGTGAAAAAAAAACTAAAATAAAAAAAAATATAAAAAAAATTAAAAAAAAATAAAAAAATTCTCACGCCGACCTACCGACGGAGTTAATTAACTTAATCTTACATATAGATACTACATATCATATATTATATTAAGCTATTAGACTGTAAATCTACTTGTAGTTGTTAATAAGTTATTGTATATCCATTGGAGATCGGAAACATATCAATGTTGTATAATATTAGGGGAGGGGGAGGGAGTAATAGATAGAAGTTTTAAAAGAACATGTCGACAGAACCCTTAATAATAATCCTCAAATGGCATCTTCATTTGGTGTAGAGATGTAATTAATTTGTTTGTTTACCTTTCGGACAATTTTTCATTTTTGGAAAATTTCTTATTTTGATCTTAATTACTTTTGAAACAACCACTTTTTACAACACTCTTTTTCCCTTCTTGAGTTCTTCTATTTATCTGTCTTTTTTTTTCATATCCTTCTTCCTTTTATATTAACTTGTTTCATTATAGTATTTTTTATATTTTATTTTTGTTTTTATTCATAGTTGATGCTATCTTTATTTGCTAGAACTATCAGAAGTAGAAGAACAAATTACAACTTGATCAATCGATATACTCCATCATACAATACTGATTACACTATAAGAAGAAGAACAATGACTACTAACAAGGAATGGGAACCAGAAGATGTGGTTCCACCGCAAATCAAGGAACTTTTATTGAAAAAGAATGCTTCAAATTATAACTACATCACTGCGTTCTACCAAATAGTTTCTCTATTGAAAGAGCAAGAGAGAACAGGGTGGGTCGATTTCAGTGTTCCAAAGCCTGAATCCATATCTGATCACATGTATAGAATGTCCATCATTGCCATGTCGGTCGACCCTTCCAAGTTTGGTAACCAACAACCAGACTTGTCCAAGTGTTGTAAGATCGCTCTTGTACATGACATTGCTGAGTCATTGGTTGGTGATATCACCCCTAGAGATGCTAACATTGACAAGGTTGAGAAAAATAAAAGAGAATTGAAAACTATCTTATATTTAAGTGACATCATCAAACCATACAACCCAGGGTTCTCTAAGGAAATTGTCGAACTATGGTTAGACTATGAAGAACAAAGAAACTTTGAAGCTAGAATAGTTAAGGATATAGATAAGTATGAATTGATCATTCAAACTTTTGAATATGAAAGAAAAACAAACATTGATCTAACTGAATTCATAACTAGTTCCATCAAGAACATCAAAACAGAGGAAATTCAAAACCTTGCTAATGAAATCGTGAAGGAAAGAGATGAATTCTTCACATTAAATCCTAGAAAGAACTGAACAATTTTTCTATACACATACATATACCCCCATCATCATCATCACTCCATTTCACTTATTTATATTTTATATTATTAGCAGTTCCCCATAATGCTTGCTTGTTTTTTTTTTTACTTATCTGTTTGTTTTCAAATCTATATACCTAATATTTAATTTCTTAATACTATTATCAAAAGAAAAAAGATCAGTAAAATCTATTTAACATACTCCAGGAGTTATCGAAACCAAAAATCATAGGAGCAAGTGAATGTCTCAACACTAACATGGTGAAACCAACTAAAAACTGCACAGACATAATAGTAATACACAACTTATCCTCTCTGATTGGTCCGGTCCAAATAATAGCCATATTAATAATCGTCAGATTCGATGACTTGATGATAAGCTCCTTACCATCTTTTTCTCTCTTGACTAAACTAATCAACTTGAAACGAGCCAATAAATTCATAATTGGATAAAGTTTTAAGTTCAATGGCTTATTCCCTTCACCTTCATATTCTGTATATGAATTGTACAACAGCCCATCTTCCTTGTTGAATTTCGGAAGTCTGTGTCTTGGGCATGGTATTATCCCAAATAGTTGAGGTGCAGAGTAGATAAAATTGATGATCTGAGGGATGAAAAACAACATTAATGTCTTTGCAAAATGACCAGAAATACCGACAACTGCAAACACCATTCCTGAGAAATAGCACCAAGTATCACCAACAAAAACCCTTGCTGGAAACCAGTTATATTTCAAAAGGCTTGTAGAAATACCCAAAAATGGAACTAAAAAGCATACAGAGAACAAATGCACATAATAAGCCTCAGATGTAGCATTACCCTCAGAACCTAGCACCAAGTAGTAAAAATCGTTAATGAGTAATAAAATAGTAATGACAACAGTTTGACCAACTTCTAAACCATTTATACCGGCCAAAATGTTCACTGAGTTAGGACAGAAAATAGACACACTACCCATGTAAATGTAATATATCCAGCCTAAATCAATAGAGGTGGTGTCATCACTCAGATGTAAAAATTTAGTGACAAACTTTGGAATCAAGATTGACGTCTTGTTAAAGTCAATGTAATACACAATCAACATGGGAATACTGGCAATGGCAGGCAGGAAAAACTTATGTCTCCATCTAATGTCGAATAAATCGTCTAGTAAACCTAATAAAATCATGGATAATAAACTCAATAGACAACTCAAAAATGTAGAAAGCATCTTGTTTGGAAACAGTCCCGTTTGTTCAACATTATCATTACCTCCTCCTTGATACTTCAAAAACATGAATGGAATGAAGAAAAACATCAGAAAGATATACGTGAGTGCAGGGATGATACCAATAGTCTCTGGAATTGTTGGATTATCAACTTTGGACATATCCCTCCCTGACAGTCCCTTCTTGATGAACACTGGAGACACCTCGGGTATTAAAAAGTTGACAATTTGATACCCTAAGACACAGAATCCAATGGATGCCTGCATAGGTTGAAAGCTGGAATCATTTAGAATCAGAACAGTTGATATTAATATCAAAGATGATGTGAATAGAAAGGCCATTTGAAGTATGTCTATCGATATGAAATGAATGAATTAAAAGCAAAGCTTAATAATAAATAATAAATAAATTAAGAAAGAGTGAGAGGAAAAGAATGAAATATACAGATGGATGATGTTGGTTATTGTAGTAAAGGGTATATATATTGCTTTGTCCAGCTCACCTAACATATAGGTGGAAAAAGGCCATCTATAATATACGTACGTGTATTTAAGATGCATAATAAAGTGCGCATGTCTCTGCACAGCCATACTTTATAAGACACGTTTTTGAAATTTGACAGAATATACTTTTCTTAGCTAAATTTGATTGACTCTTTAAAAGATAGATTTACCAAAGACTTATATTATACACTTTACACTTTAATTTTGTATTATTCCTTATTCCATATTCCTTTTTTTTTTCAATATATTATATTTCATCTAATTATAGGTTAAGAATTGGTTAAAATGATACCCGACGATGAGATCAAGGAAATCAATATTCCCATTGTGGCATTTCCTCCTTTCAAACTCCGTTCAAGTTTAATTGACAAGGATCCTGTCATTTGGCAGTTCCTACTAGAAGATTACATCAATTTATTTAAAAAACTGATTCTCATAACGCAGTCAAAAGAATTGAGATTATCTGTCAAGTCAACACAACAGCTTGCTATTTTTATGAAGGTGTATCTAAATGAAGTCAGTCAAGAAACTACTAGAATTTTTTCTCTAGGTGCCATAAATCCTGAAATCATTAAGAATCAGAAACTGTTGAAGTTAGTTGTATTCAAATTCATCAAATTTTACAACTTGGTTAACTTGAAAATCGCTGGTGATTCAGTTTGGAATTTTTTGAAGATTTATTTGCGGTTAGCCATTGAAAACCAGAACGTCAATCAATCATTAATCAACACAAACATTGTCAGAAATTTGGTTGATGGTACGATCAAATCAAAGTTAAATTCCAAATCCGACGACGTCTCATTGATTAAAGTATTACAGGATCATTTAAAGATGGTGGTTACAGAAGCAAAATTTGATAGATCTGATTTAGAAACTCTAACTATGTTGCTTGGTCAAAAGTATCAAAAGTCATTAAAAAATAATTCATCTGCTGCTAATAAACAACGATTGATTAAAAACAAACTGAAAGGCGCCAACAATTCCAGTAGTTCGGAGTTTAGTGAAAAATTTGTCACGTCAAATTGGATTCAAATATTAGAAAACTTATACAATGGTGGTGAATCTATTCATGCGAAAACGTTGTTCGAGATAATGATTGTTACTCTAATCAGTTTACCTACTGCCAAAATATCTAACCTCATATCAAAAGAGTTGAACATCCATAATAAGGTTCAGTTAGTGAAATTATACCCATTAACTGCTAAGATTGTATTCTCAAAAAGATTCAATGACTTGAATCCGGATTTCAAGGAAAAGGCTAGGTTCTTAAACAAAACTGCAAAGTCGTCTGGAGGAGGCTCGGATGAGATTAAATTTGATCTGTTGAAGATTAAAAGCATTAGGGAAATGTTCCCACAGTTGAATGATGCTCAGATTAAAACATTATTGATTAACAACAACCATGAAGTTGATACACTGGTTGGTAAATTGTTAGAAAACCCAGATTTGGTTAACAACATAGATGAGTATAAAACTAGATCCATTCAAAAGTCTACTCAAAAGCCTACCCAGAAGGTTAGTCAAAAGTCAAGTCAAAAATCCAACCAAAAGGATCAGGTGTATCAAAAGGATGACAAGAAATTTGTAGTCCAATTTGGAAAGAAAGAAATGGACACAAAGCTAAATGTTGAATCGGATCAGACTGAATTGAAACAGTCGATATTAAACAGTGCATTAAGACTGCTTTATGAGTCTGATGAAGATGAGCCTGATGATACTTACAACGACCATGATGTCACCACTGCAACAGGTAAGTTGACAATCAAGGATGATGACATTGATGATGAATTTGAAGAGTCCAAGAGAATTAACAAGAAACTGGATGATGAGACGGCTAAAATTGAAGCAAAACTATTTCAAATTTATAAGTCTAATCCAGAATCGTTAAGTCGTGCCGCAAGATACACACACTACAGAAAAGTAATGAAGGCCGAGCTCAATTGGACAGACGAACAAATTGAAGGATGGTATAGAATGTTACAAAGATCTCCAAAGAGATTCAAAATGCTAGAGGAACAATTCATTAATGTTGAATCGTCTTTGAATGGAAACCTGAAGCCAAAAAGCAAATACACAAAGTCCAAACCAAAGGATGAAGATGAAGAATATTCTGATGGTGATCAGCGTCGTATAAATACTAATCGTAAAGCAGGTGTTAATACCAGAAGTGATAGAGATGGAAATGGAGATGGAGATGGAGATCCACTTACTCTAAAGAGCCATAAAAATTTCAATAATTACATGGATAAAAAGAAGCAAATGGCTAACAAAAATAAAAATAAGGCTGCCAAGGGAAATCATAATAGAAAATCTGGTCATGATAAGAAAATGTCCAAAATGCAGCCTTAATTTACTTCTGTTTTCTTTACTAATAATTATACCCTTTTGTATTGACTTATTTATTCATTTATATAGTTTTATTTTATTTAATAGATAATATACAAGAAAAAATTGTATTAAAAAGCAGATCACAGATTTTTATTTCTTCTGATAATCCTTCTTCAAGGTTAATTTTCTCTTCTTTCTCTTTTCAACAACTTCAGTATTAGTGTCTAATTTAGCCCACATCTCCTCTTCGTCACTGCTGTCTTCTTCACTTGCATCGTCATTCTGTTGTTGCTGTAGTTGCTCTTTTAATTCCTCTTCATTTCTTGCTCTTTTAAGGCTTTCAATGGCGGCATTCTCTGCATTTAATCCTTCGTCATCTTCCAAAATTTGTGCTGCGTTGATTTGGGTACCCAAGAAACACTTCACAATACAATCTCTGGAACTCAAATCAAAAACTCTGACATAACGATCTAAACCACCAGTTACTATCATGTTATTGAATTGAGAAGACGCTTGGATTGAACCAACAGCACCCTTAAACTTTCCCAATAATTCACCATCAAGTGAATATTTGGCGATAGTTGTATGATCATCAGAACAAACAATGGTATCATCGGACACAACCAAAAGAGTCACTATTGGATGACTGGATATCTTTTTCGAATAGACTGGTTTTCTAGATGTTGCAGAATTGTAGAATCTCAATTCACCGAATTTTGTCACAGTAATGATTGTGTAGTTCTCTGGTTTGTCTGGTTTGATGAATGCTAGTTGTATTATATGGATTGGCTGTCTGAGATCCAATTTATTATTACTGAGATTCTTAGCCTTGAACACAGGTTCCATTTTCTTAAAGTCTTCGGAAATTTTGATCACTTTTAAATCGTTTTCCTTTCCACCATAACCAAACACACCTTCATGGTATGGATCACTGACGAATGCAGAAACATTATTTTGAGAGCATCCTGGCAATTGCAATGCTATTGGAGACTCTCCATCGTCATTATTATTGTTATTGACTTCACCATCTTCCTGCAGTTTCATAGTTGATGGATTTATTATAAAAACCTTACCGTTATCGGTACATGTGTAAACAAAATCGCCCAGTTGGAATAAGGTAATGAAAGTTTCCTTGTCATCAATTGATAGTTTATGTGACTTGATCATATTATATTCATCTTTTATATCGTATATGTTTATGTATCCTCCTTTTCTAGTACAGACAAGATAATTGTCTTTGTAAATGATGAATTTTATGATTTTCGTACCTCTTGACTCTTTACAAAGAGTTGTGATGGAGATTGGTTGTAGAGCAGTTTGTTTGGATGTATCAGTTCCTCTTGGACACTCCAATAGTTTCAAAGATCCTGAATCCTCGGCAGTGGCTAAAATCTTCATTTGTTTTTTTTTTTTTGTTGATGTTCAATTTATTAATCTCTTTCTTTAATTATTGATCTGTTCGAGATTAAGCTATTGATCTGGTAAAGTATACATATATATATAGGGATAGTTCTTCTTCCAGGAATAAGAAAAAGTGAAAAATTGAAGCCAAAAAAAAAAATTAAAAAAAAAATTAAAAAAAAAATTAAGCCGCACATGTAGCTGCCAGTATTGATTTACGTGCCATTAATGGGGAACCATCTTCTTTTCGTGTTTTTTTAGATAGATACATGTTTACATTGTACTTTCATTCTTATCAGAGATACTCTAAATAGGCTCTAGATACTTGGAATGAATGCATATATTTATATAGATGGAGTCAGATCAAGTGAAACACATAAGATTTGATGCTCTGCAGAAAGCGGTTGAATATTCATTAGACGAAACGTTAAATAAGTTAACCTTGGAGAAACTCACTGAACTCTACCAGGGAATTGACAAACAGGCATTAGAATTCATCCGATTACAGATCCTACAACAATTTAAGAATAAGAGTTTATCGGAGTTTGATAAAATATACAAAGATAGACAGTTAAAAGTGAAATTAGATGAATTAGATGAGATTATCTATGATGCGAAGCACCGTGATGGTGACGATCAGTTGTTTATAAATGAATTAAAACCAATTGATTTGATCTCGAACAAAGTGTTGCTACTACAGAAACAATCCACTGCATCTTTGAATGCAAAGCTCGTTGCATTGAAAACAGAGAATAATAAACTCATCAGAGAAATAAATTCTGTCTATAATGACACTTTAAAAAACTTTAAATCAATGGATGCCAATTTCAAGGATTTATACAGTTTAACTGATGAGGATGTGGATGATGATAAATTCGATGATTTAATTGACTATATTACAAATGAATGTTTAGTTAAACATAGGCCGGTACATGATACAAAAAGCGTTTAAGGCAAAGCTGTGTATATATATTATATGTGTTGATTTTCTCTTTCTAGTGTATATTAAATGGAACCTGTAAAAAAAAAATGTTTTAATTTTTAGTACCTTCAGCACTTATCACACTCATACATTGAAAGTTATTAGCGTAATTGGCCTTATAAAGTCTCACTAATCCATCGTCACCACAACTGCTTAAAATTGTACCGGTTAAATTCCAACTGACTCTCCAAACTTCACCCTTATGGTCATTAAACGAACTCAGCAATTCAATATCAAATTTCACACCACTATTGGTATTCGTACTTGTACTTGTAATGGTATTTGAATCACTAGAGCCAGTCTTGTTATTGAAATATTCATTCAGTTTGAAAATCCTCACGTATCCGTCTTTACACCCAGTGGCAACTAAATGGTACGATCTTCCCATAGATGGAGCCCAGCTGACTGATCTTATCAACCCCTTGTGCTCAGGAAGCACATTGGCCAGTTTGAACTTGTTATCATTATCGT
Source organism: Ambrosiozyma vanderkliftii (assembly GCA_003705225.2). NCBI lineage: Eukaryota > Fungi > Ascomycota > Pichiomycetes > Pichiales > Pichiaceae > Ambrosiozyma > Ambrosiozyma vanderkliftii. The sequence goes on from PPHW02000024.1 coordinate 139,862, forward strand.
CCTTGAAGTAAATATAAGCCTGGTCTAGAGCACTGATGACAAACTTTTCAGTGGAGAACCTTGAGGGACACCAAGAAATGTTAAACTCTGATTGTAAATGGTTGGACATCACTGGATTATTCAAGATACTTATTTCATCAATCAGAGACCAGCTTTTCAAATTGGATGGATCCATGGATTCATAAATACGTAGCTTGCCATCTAACCCGATAGAACAGCACTTCAATCCCATAAACGATGGTAAGAAACATGCATCATACAATGGACCATGGGCATCGGCAATTGTTATCAATTTCGACCATCTATGGCCTGATCCAACAACTTCATCAAATTGCTCCTGCCAAATTTTCAAAGTACGGTCGTATGAAATAGATAGTAGTAAATGGCCGAATTCAGGGTTGGCAAAGTCCACTTTAACAATTGTCGAGTCGTGAGCCTTGAATGAATCATTCAACACCCATGTATTATTGTTGATCTCCTCTGTGGTATCTAGATTCAAATCAATCTCTGTAGGGTTCGTGATCAGGTCAAACACCTTGATGTGTTGGTCTGCTGAACATGTTGCTAGTTGTCGTCCATAAAAGTCGTATTTAACATCTAGTACTAAATCTTCGTGGTGTGTAAGAAATGGTGTTATGCTGTCCTTCATTTTATGCTGGATTTTATTGTTATTAATCTTCTCTATTGATATTTATATATATCGTTTCACAATCACAGTTGAAGCTCCCCCTTTACTTTGTTGTAAAACGGTGTATACACATTTAACTTACACTGGCTTTATTTTAATCTGTGTGTGTTTTCAAAAATAAAAATAATAATAAAAAAAAAAGGTCGCTCTATTTTTATTATTTATTATTTATTTATTTAGTATTTTTTTTTTTCAATACTTATTTATCATTTCTGCTTTTCCCAAATCATAAAAATAGGTATGCTATTCGTACATGTATATATCAGGAGATGAAACAAAATAAATTAACAAGATCGGATGGAGGAGAAGGATGAGGGAAGATGATAAAGAAAAATAGGTAAATTAACAAGACGAGAGAAGTAGAAAGAAAACAAATCAAATCAATAGGGGAAAAAACGCAAAAAAAAAAGGGGAATATAATTATCATTACCTTAGAAAAAACTAGAAGGGAAACAAGCAAAACAATATAGTAGTAACATTTCGTGTAACCCTAAGTGTGAGTTTCAAATGTGCATGGTGTGAGGTATCCAAAAAGAAATAAAGAGAATGGCGAAAAGGGAACATTAGGTGAAATTGGAATAAGAATTAAAGTTCGACATGAATAAATGAATAGATGAACAATCACAGGTAGGTAATTATAGCAATGCAATAAACAAAACGGAGCGGGAATAAATATGGATCTTTTTTTATTATTATTATTTATATTTGGGCGGAACGATAGAATCAATCGGAAAGTTCTATATCTGTTTTGTCATCATCATCAACCACAGCAGCAGAGGCCGTTATGCTACTGCTATTGTTACTTGATAGGCCCAATCCTTGCAATTTTTGTGATGTAGGAGCAGGTGCTGGTATTGGTAGCTGTTGCTGGGTTGATTGGCTGTACATACTCACATCGTTATCATTATCCTCCTCTATATCAGTGTCGTCTTCAGTGGAATCATCATGGCTAATGTATGCCTGTTGCTGTTGTAGAGACTTTGCACTGGGAGGAGGAAGATGGGGTGGTTTAGGCAGCTGGTACTTCGAGGATGAACGACTGTGAGTCTGACTAGGTGGTTGGCTTTGGTTTGCGGATGATGGTGAAGGTTCATATGGGTTATTGTTGGACAATTGAGTAAACGTTCCTGAACGAGATGGTGGCGAGGGGGATGATGTTGATGAAGCAGAGTATTTCACAGGTGACGATAATGACATCAAGGACATGATGGCTTCATGCTCCAGCTTTGAGTCGGATGATGTTGATCCTGCGACCCCTAGTGGGATAGAAGCAAGTGGTGGTGGTCTTGCTGTTGATGTTGATGTTGCTGCTGTTTGTTGTGATGTTAATGTTGATGATGTACTTGGTGGTGCTTGTTGTGGTATAGCTGAAGGGTTTAAATGCAATTTAGGCTTTCCAGGAGATAATGCTTGGAACAGGGCATTCTCTGCGGAGCCGTGTTGTTGGTTCTTTGATGCAATGTCATCTAGATTAATTTTTGATGGAGATAAGTTAGTGTAAACAGACGATGATGGTCTCCGTCTTCTTCTGGGACTGGAGACATCTGGTGATGTAGAGGGTATGGCAGGAGCCTCAGGGGTTGGTAGCTTGTCACTTTTCAAGCTCCAAAATTCATTGTATTTATTGTTGCTGTTGCCGCTACCATCTAGTGGTTGTTGTGGTTTCACGGGCACTTTGGTTTCATCTTGTAATTTCTTCTCTAATTCGGATATTGTAGCATTTGACCAACCGTGCTGGATTTTCAAATTTGCATAGTTTAATCTTGTCTTTAAATTTTCCGAAATTTCTTTGATTTCAGTGTCATTTTTCTTAGCCACTCTGTATGGTGATGAGGAAGTCGATGATTTTTTAGGAGATCTAAGGATTGCTGTGTCATGGAATATATAATTGTTTAATCTGTCGGGGGATTTATTGATAATCTTATTCAATTCCATTGATCTTCGTTTAACATCAGGGGAGTCTGTATTATTACCAGTGAATCGACTAACCTCGGGGGAACGTAATAGTGAATAGAAATCTGTGCTTCGTCTTTTCTGTGAAGGTGTTGTGGAATGATGATGTTGATGTTGGGTGGTGGCAGTGTGGTGAGATGATGAAGTTGGTGATAATAAGGGGGTTCCTTCGGGCATAAGTTGTTGAGGAGTTCTTTCGGGAGTTTTCAACACTTGTTGAGGGTCAAAAGTACCGGAATGTCTCTTCATTGACGGTGTGGAAGGAACCTTTAACTGTGTCTGCTGTGTATGTTGTTGCTGGTGGTTATGTTTATCAGGCGATTCAAAGCCAAATTTAGAAGTTGGAGGTGTAGAAGGGTTCGCATTATCATTACTACTAATAGTATTAATGATAGGAGTGGTGGTCTTCACAGGTGACATCATCACTTGAGAAGACTCCTTGTTATTGTCATTGCCCGGCTGTTCTGTTGAATTCATTATGTTAAGCGTTGTTGTGATTATTATTTATTATTCATAAAGCAAAGGAGGAGAGGAAGGACAAGACAAATTATATATCAGGAGATTTGAATTATAAGTTAAAGGAGGCAAGAATGTAAAAAGGCTTTTTCTGTAAAAAAAAAACAAATGTTGTTGTGACTATAGTTTGAACTGAATTGGTCAAGCAAGGAAAGCAGGGAGAAAGAGAGGGGAATCAATATTCTCTGTTTATTCTATTTTCTTGTGTAAGATACAACTTGAATACATGTATATGTGTATACGTGTGTAGGTTGTGGTTTGATAGGGATTGGAATTGGAGTGGAAGGTAAGGGAAGCAAAAGCAAAGATTAAAAAGCAAAGGTGGAGCCTAGTTTTCTAATTATTTGAGTTATTTGCAGTTACAAAAATAAAAACACAGGATAAATAGTGTATGTGTGTATGTGTATGGTAGTGTTGTAGTTAACCCTTGTAATATATGTATATACAAATTGTTATAACAGAGACTGAAAGTAATAAACCATATAAACCATATATTACTGTTAATTATCTTTATATTATTCCCTTTTCTCTCTCTGCTCTGTTTATTTTTGTTTATTTTTTTTTCTTTTTTTTTGTGTGTGTGTGTACCGTATGCTAAGTATGTATGTATGTATGTTTTTATTTTTACGCGGCCTGGTCTAACGTGCTGCTGCGTGG
>PPHW02000025.1:0-144467 GCA_003705225.2 Ambrosiozyma vanderkliftii
AGAAGAGCAAAAAAAGAAATAAACACAAAACAAATAGTGTAGTTTGAAAAGCACTAAAGTTAAATCAACTTACAATTTCCAGATGTATTCATTTATTTGGTTTTTTGTTCAAAGATAAACTCCTTCAATTCCTTGTAAGCCTTTTCCAAGTCATCGTTAACGATGATTCTATCATGGCCACCACTTTGAGCATACTCCAATTCAGCTGTGGCAGCAGCGATTCTCTTAGCAATAGAGGATTCAGTTTCGGTACCTCTGTGTTCCAATCTCTTCTGTAATTCAGGAATAGAAGGTGGAGCTAAGAACAAGAATCTAGCGTTCAAATTGGTCTTCTTGACAGACTTGACACCTTGCATATCGATATCCAAGATACAAACTCTTTTCAAAACTTCAGAAACGTCATTGACAGCCTTGATGGAGGTACCGTAGTAGTTTCCTGAGAATTGAGCGTATTCAACAAATGCATTTTCACTGATCAACTTTTTGAAGTGGTCAACATCGATGAAATGGTAGTCAACACCATCCTTTTCACCTGGTCTTGGGGATCTAGTGGTATGAGACACGGAGAAACCAAACGTGTTTGGATATTCAGCAAATAATTTTTTCAGCAAGGTTGATTTACCAGCACCAGATGGACCTGAAATGACGATTGGACGAGATAAAGACATCGTTATGTTTGGGTGTGTAGTAGAGAATGTATATGTGTGTGTGTGTGTGTGTGTGATAATAATCTATATGAAATTCGATGAGTAGTTTTAAGACTTATCGAAAGTGAGGAAGTGGTGGTTTATTGATGAATCACGAGGGAAAGGGGAAGGGGAGAAGGAAAGCAAGAAGCGAGTGGAGGAGGGAGGGTTGATGAGAGTTGGTTGATGGTATATAAGGATCTATAGAAAATGAAGCTTCCAGGGAATATATAAGTACAGTTTATAACATGTAATCCAGTTGAAACACGGTTCTTTTTTGCAGGCAAAAAAAAAAAAGAAGTCAGCTATATATATATATAATAAATAAACATTAGCACGCATATAATAATACATGAAAAAAAAAAAGAAAGAAAAAAAAAACTACGACTGTGTAACTTACTTACTTAGTGTTAGTGTGTAACTTACTTAGTGTAACAATACGGATTAAATAATAAATAAATTTCTTTTTTTTTTGCCTTTTCCTTTTGCTGGCTGGCTTGGTGGGCAGGCTGAAATTTCAACCGGAAGTACAGCGTAGAGACCGTGCGGAAAGCGTGCAGAGCGTGCAGAGCGTGCAACGTGTTTTGGCACTTTCGCTTGCATTTCACGGGGGGGCCTGGGACCAGGGGAGCCACTCTACTGGGGAGCAAGTGAAAGAGAGTGAATAACAACATCTCTACACTAGATTTAAAACCAAGAGGTTAACGCGTCGCGTCGAAAGATGCGTCGAGTGGAAGTCGATCGACTGATAGAGCAATTTTGCTGTCTCCCACCTCTGTCTGTCTGTGAAATTTCTCCTAAGCATTATGGTATATTACAATGGCACTAGTGTAATTCATGTAATAATAATCTTAATTATATAATATATCATAACTGAAACTATTGTAGTGTATTACTTACTTATCTGCAGACGTACTACCAAAATCCTTGTATTTGTGATTAATCGATCAAAAATAATCTATATATATATATATATATTTTTTCCCCTTTCTGTCTTTTTACATAGATAGATATCTATATATACACACACAGACACGATATCATTTACTATATATTCCAATACATATATATATATATATATATATACAAACATCTATAAACAACTAGTACTCAAATACTATACAGATATCATAACATTCAATTGACATAACATTCCACATAATAAATAATAATACGTATATATTATTAAAAACAATCACCACCAAAAAAAAAAAAGAAAAGAAAAAAAAAGGCCAAAAGAGAATTTTATATTTCAAAGGTGAATCTAATCAAAATAGAGATAAAGTCTTTTTATAATATATAAGAAAACTACCCTATATAACACTTTTAATAGCACATCAATTATAAATATCACATCATATATCATCAATCATGGGATCTGTGCTTATAAATTCAGTGGTGTACCTAGGGAAAAGAGGTTTGCTTGGGAAAACTGCTTCCAACCTCATGGGAGGTTCTGATGATGGTTCAAAGGCTGACCCAACTATTCCTGATCCAATTGATGAAGCACCAATTGACGACAGTCCCGATGTGGGAACTCCAGATGACACTAATTTAGATGACTCTAACCCTGTTGCTGAAGAAATCTTCTCCTCTTGGGCTTTATTCATCGTGCTGTTTTTACTTTGTTCAGCGTTATGGTCGTCGTTTTACTTACAGCAAAAGAGAATCAAGGCAATCCACGAAACCGTGCTTTCTATTTTCTATGGTATGGTTGTCGGTTTGATCATTAGAATCTCTCCAGGTCATTATATACAAGATGCAGTGAAATTCAATTCAGGGTATTTCTTTAACATTCTATTGCCTCCAATTATCTTGAATTCTGGTTATGAATTACATCAGGCGAATTTCTTTAGGAATATTGGTTCCATATTAACGTTTGCCATTCCAGGTACCTTTATCTCAGCCATTGTCGTGGGGGTGATTTTATTCATTTACACTAAACTAGGTTTGGAAAGCATCAACATTTCATTCGTTGACGCCTTGGCTGTGGGTGCAACACTATCTGCCACTGACCCAGTGACTATTTTATCCATCTTTAACTCTTACAAAGTTGATCCTAAATTGTACACAATCATTTTTGGTGAATCATTGTTAAATGATGCCATTTGTATCGTTATGTTTGAAACTTGTGAAAAGTTCCATGGTCAAAAGGCTAAATTTTCCAATTTTTTTGAAGGTATCAGCTTGTTCTTAATGACATTTACCATTTCAACAATCATTGGTTTAATCAGTGGTATCCTGATTGCATTAGTGTTGAAACATTCCCATATTAGAAGATACCCTCAAATTGAAACGTGCTTGGTGCTGCTATTTGCTTATGAATCCTATTTCTTCTCAAATGGTTGTCACATGTCCGGTATCGTCTCGTTGCTTTTCTGTGGTATCACCATGAAGCATTATGCCTACTACAATATGTCAAGAAGAACTCAAATCGCTACAAAGTATATTTTCCAATTGTTGGCTCAGTTGTCAGAAAATTTCATCTTTATCTACTTGGGTTTGTCCCTATTCACAGAGGTGGAGTTGGTGTTTAAACCACTGCTAATTATCGTCACTTTTACATCTATCTGTGTTGCTAGATGGGCAGCAGTGTTCCCACTATCAAGAATGATCAATTGGGTGGCTAGATCTAGACTAGCTAATAGAGGACTTGCACTCACTTCTGTGAAGGATGAAATTCCATATAATTACCAAATGATGCAATTCTGGGCCGGTTTAAGAGGTGCCGTTGGTGTTGCCTTAGCAATGGGTCTTCAAGGTGACTTTAGATCTTCACTAATGGCCACGGTGTTGGTTGTTGTTGTGTTGACCGTTATTCTTTTTGGTGGTACTACTGCGGGTATGCTTGAAATGTTGAATATCAAGACTGGATGCGTAGAGGAGAGTGAGAGCGATGACGAATTTGACATTGAAGCACCAAGACCTTCCCCAGCTGATAATAATACCCATTATAAGGGAAGATCAAGCAATAGTCTAACCAATATGGGAATTGGCTCCACATCATCTCTATCACCTTACACTGATGAAAGACCACGCTCCAGAAGTACTTCTGAAGAGGACATAATGAATGATGCAGAGTTCCAAATGGACCTGGAATTGCCTCCTTCCGCCCCATTAGCTGGATTCCCAACACAATCACAATCACAACAATCAGGTAGCGCTCTCAATAGCCCCGAATCCATTCCAGCTGAAGTTCATTCTGGTTTGAAGTTAAAGGACATTTTAAGCATGGATGAACATGCTAGATGGTTTACCAATTTCGATGAGAATGTCTTGAAACCTGTGTTGTTGGATACCCTGGCATCTAAAAACAGCAGTGGATCCGGACTGAACAGTACCCCTGGCAGTTCCACCACCAACAACAACAGTAACAATAACGTCAAATAATAAAACAGCTTCCCGCTGATAAATTAAATGAATGTCTTGCTGATAATTCATTCCTAGTCCAACCACAGGCAGACACATACACAATTTATCTCTCTCTCTCCCTCTATCTGCCTGCTTGCCTCTTACATTGGCATGGATTTTATGTTAATTGTATTCTACATTTTTTAAGCATTGTCTTTTCTTTCTATATACTTTACTCCCCCCCATTGTTATCGTTTAACCTTCATGACATTATTTCAGGTCTAAACATAACGAACCCAAGAGGAAAAAAAGCGTGTTTCGGTTTTGTTTCTCCCTTTTTATTTATCAATTCTTCTATCATTCTTCATTAACCTGTTTGGCCCCTTTTTATCCTTTCTATCACCTTTCTTTGTCGTATATTATTTTATGTACTCTTTAGCAATATATTATTCAGCATAAATTATCAGCAGGCACCACTGAACTAAAATCCCCCCTAGCAATGAATCTCCATATGAGAGTGAGTATTACTATTGTTAGTTAGTCTGTATCTGTTTACTTTGATAGTATATTTCAATATACTAAAATATATACACACACGAATGATTCAGGCAGATCATACTGCCAGGATTTATTAATTATACAATATATTCTATTTTTTTAAAACTCAAACTCATCATCCCATTGTTGGTTTTTCTGTTCTTCTAATGCAAGGTCAATACACCATTTGGCCAGCTTGAAAACTTCAGGACTTAAAATTAATTCATTAACGTCTGAATTATAGAGTATCACCAACTTGAAGAAATAGTCTAATGACAGTTGATTAACTTCCTTGATAGAGGTTTCAATGGTATCATTGAATTCCACTCTTAATGGAACAGGAGGATTGTTAATAAAGTCAGAAGTAGCCAGGTATATTCTGGTTAATGACGTTAGAACATCAGCCAAGGTGGAAACTATCAGATTCTTCTTATCTTCATTTTTCGCATGTAACATCACCTCTGATATAGCTATTATAGAATGTGAGACATTAAGCTTATTAGGAAGTCTCTTCTTAGACTCTCTCTTCAATGATCTTGTAAATATTTGTTCAACGAATCCGCTGTTAATTTCAATAAATCTATGCAATGACTTGTTTTCCTTAATCTTGGATTGCACAGCTGTCTTAAAACTTTTAACAGAATCAGAGGCTTGTAATTTATTGTATAGCTGTACTAGGTATGTTTGTAAAGTCTTTATTATTTCAGCTGTGTTAATGCTATGCATCTTATGTGTTGGCTTTGGTGGAGCAGGCGGCTTCAAAAATAAATCATCCGGATTTGTTGTTGATTTCAAAACTGTTTCATTTGCAGCCACCATTTTCACATCCTCATCATCATCCGTGTATGGTTTAACCTCCTTATGGTTACCAAATATAGTAGTTGCTTGAGGTGCTGCCTTGGTTGCTTCGTTTTGTAACTGTGAATGAACAGATGGATTAGGTTGTGGCTTTGGCACCGGTAGATCTAGTTTAATAGCCTTTGAAGAATTGGTAATGACAGAATTGCATTGTTCCAATAGGAGACTCCAGTTGAGATTAGAACATAGAATAGCTCTGTCGGCAGGATCAGCAGATGAAGCTAGGTATGCCAATTCTTGGTAGGCAGTTAATCTGGTGAATGGTTTCTTATAATCAATTAAACCAGAGATTAAAGTTGGCACTGGATCATTGGAATATTGACTCAATGGTTTTTTCACATTGAGGCAACCAACCATTGAGTATATGTTGTAAATCTTGTTAGTCAGTTCATAAGTGAATGTTATAATAAAACTCAACAAGAACAATTGAACATATAAAAGCAAAGAAAATTGGGATTTAGGGATTCTATGGTTTAAGCTTAATAAGTATATGAATGGGGATAATATCACCGAAATGACAAATTTTCTAGCAGAAAAATAAACAATTGGTGCCAAAATGGTAATAAACCCACTGATGGAGAGTGATTCTTTTAGTAAAGAAATCCATTTGATTTCCAGTAGCTGCTCAATTGGATCTGATCTGTAAACACCAACTTTGAAAGGTAGCTTATTCTTTTCTAAAACAAGAAATTGACTAGTGTAGATCAAGCTGAACAATAAAAAGTAGAACCAATAAAAGACAAAGGTATCATTAACCAGGGGTTTAACAGTCTTGGTTGGTGATGAAATGTAATAATTTAAAACAGACCCAGATTGAGAATAGATAATTGAGTAGATAATAAATGTGGAGTACAGAAATGCCACTGCAGACGAAAAGAAATCGGCAGATAGAATTTCAGAAACCAATTGTTGTAATGCTGTAGAGTAAGTGGATTCTTCTACTTTGATGGTCAAATCTCTAGCCTGCTTGATCAACAACAAACCTGACCAGATCGCCAACACCTTGATAGGAAACATAAATGGGTTTGTTTTGAACGGTATCACTAACAAAACCGTCAATGTAAAAGAGAATATGAAACTGATTTTAGTAAAGTATCTCAATCTTTGGTTTGTCACCTTTTCAAAGATCTTTGCATATGTATATGTTTTCTTTTGTGGAACAGAGGGTTTCTTAGTGATACCATTCACCGTTGTTGGTTTATGGAGAAGCCCTCTCTTATGATCTATATGAAGGTGCATATTATGCATATTAACCATCTTGAGATATGATGAGAGATATATTTATATATATTACTAGTTGATGTAGTATTTACTGTTTTTAAAAAAAAAGTAAACTTTTTGATTCTGATGTTCTTCTACTTTATAAATAAATAATATGAAATAAGAAATAATAAATTTTTTGTGCACGTTACATCCCTACACCAGCTAAGAGATGACGTCCATCGTCGCAGGTCGATCCCAAACGCGTTGGTTTCCAAAAGAAAATGGTTTTATTTACATTTGGGAAAGGGCTTAAATTCAATCTATGATCAGAGGATAACTTTCAAGTTGAAATTCCATTCTGTGAAATAAATAAACCCGGTTTGACTTTAAAGAGGAAGAAGGGAAATACAACAGAAGCTATTATGAATAATAGTTCAACCAATAATAACAATAGATACCAATCTAAAGGTGATACTCTTGGACCATTTTCCGTAGAGGAAAAGCAAAGAATCTCCAAGGCTTTAAACAGACAACTTGGTCCTGAATTCCTCAGTAAAAGACGAGGACCAGGTGGAAGCAACGTGCAATACATTGAAGGTTGGAAGGCTATTAACTTAGCAAATGAAATCTTTACTCCATTTGGCTGGAACACGGAGATTAAGAGTTCGCAAGTTGATTACTGCGATGAAAGAAACGGTAGAGTGGCAATGGGATTATACGCTGTTGTCAGAGTTTCATTAAAGGATGGAACTTACCGTGAGGACATGGGATACGGTTCCATCGATGGTGCCAGATCCAAGGAACAAGCTTTTGATAAGTGCAGAAAGGAGGCTGTTACAGATGGAATGAAGAGAGCCTTAAGACAGTTTGGCAATGCCCTTGGAAATTGTCTTTACGATAAGGATTATCTATCTAGGATCAACAAAGTCATTGCGGAACCTATCCAGTTTAACCAAGATGGCCTTCTGAGACGGTCACACCATGGAACTATACCTAAACAAGAAGACCAGGACAATGCATCATTACTCACTGGTATTGAAGAACAGAAATTGGCATATAAAACTGAAGAGACAGGACCAGTGCGTTCTGTTACATTGGAGAATATCAAGAGGGCTAGTAGCGGCAAGGATATGAGTTCGAATGTTCAGCAACAAAATGCACAATTCCGTGAACATCCTGGTAGAAGATCTGTTGAGGATGATGATTCGTTTGTTTTCAGTGACGACCTACCTGATAGTATCACTACTGCTGCGGAAAGCAGAAATTCAAATAACAAGGAATCAACTAAGAAGACAATTCCTAACTCTGATTGTGAATTTGATGACGAAGATGATAAAAAGGAAATTGAATCAATGATCCGTGATTCAAGGGAGGACACTAGCAACCCTGATAGAGTTCCATTGAAGGATAGTACAATAGAACAGAGTAAGTTGGCCAATGAACAACAATCACAGAACATTTCAGCTACACCAAAACCAAGTAATAATGCATTTGGCGTGAGTCAAATATCACAGCCAACACCAACTCCAGGAGCTGGTTCTGGTTTTCAAATTCCTGAAACCGTGACGTTTGTCACTGCCAAGGCTGCTGAATCGGTGATGAAGGACCCATTGCTCCAAACGTCATCTAGCGCTCTGAAATATGATGTCACAAGACAATCCGACAGTATCAAGAAGTCTAGTTTTATCAACCACTCTGTGTCTACTCCAATTAAGAAGTCATTGACGACACCTAATGGTAATAGCAATAATAATAGTCACAACACTAATAATAACATCAACTCACCATATACCAATCCTAGATCAAGTATTCAAAAGAGGGCCATTGGACTTCCTTTGGACAAGTTGCCTAATAAGAGATTGCATAAATAGAGTCCTCTATTTAACCTATCCTATCCTATTCTATTCTTTTCTTTTCTTTTCTTCTACATTCTAGATATACTTAATATACCCGCTTATAATTATTATCCTGCAAATATACAAATCGTAAAAAAGTTAGTTAACTCATATATATATTTAATGTAAAGCAAATATAGAAGAAAAGACATTGTTCTCGTAAAAAAATTTTAGATAATTGATTCAATCAACCCAAGTCTCGGTACTTATTTTAAGAAACTAGAAGCAACGTTCAGCAGACTGTTAACATTAATACCAGAAGATGATGATTGTTGTTGTTGGTTACCACCTTGTTGTTGTTGGTTGTAGTTGTTGTTGTTACCACCTTGTTGTTGTTGGTTGTAGTTGTTGTTGTTACCACCTTGTTGTTGTTGGTTGTAGTTGTTGTTACCACCTTGTTGTTGTTGGTTATAGTTGTTACCACCTTGTTGTTGTTGATTGTTGGTGTTAGAACCGGAAGAGGAGGAACCACCTAATAAACCACCAACTAAGGAGGAAAGCTGAGAGCTACCACCGGAGGAGGAACCACCTAAAGCAGAACCAGCGGATAACAAGGAGCTGATGTTGAAACCACCTTGTTGTTGTTGGGAGGATGCACTGACACCAGAGGAAGATAATTTGGAGATCAAACCAGTGAAAGAACCTAAACCAGAGGAAGAACAACTAGCACCTAATAAAGTACTCATCATGGCCAATTGGGTACCAGTAGAAGAGGAAGAACCAGACAATTGGTTCAACAAAAGAGAACTCAAACCTCTTTCATTTGAACCAGAACTTGGATCACTTTCAACGGCACCTTGCAATTGAGTGGAAACCTTAGAAACCAATTGGTTCAACTTTTCCTTCAAGTCTGGGCTATCAACCTTACCATCTTCTTCATCTAAAGCGACAGCCTTCTTGTATTCTTCAACAGCTTCAGCAGTGTTACCTTCCTTGATTAATAAATCACCTAAAGCAATTCTAGCCTTGGCATATAAGTTGGCATCAACATTTTGTTGATCGGCAATTTGAATGGCTTGTTGAGCGTAACTCTTAGCCTTGGTGGTGTCACTTTCTTGTGAAACTTGTTGCAATAATTTTTGAACTTGATCGGACATTGTGTATGTGTGTGTGGGTATATCAATTGAGTCGAATGAGACAGTGGATGGGAAGTATAAGGTAAAAAATAAAAAGAGGAAAGGGAAAAAAGGCAGATGGCAGATAGCAAAAATGAACGGAAATTATGGGCACTTTATATAGAAACAATTGGAATTTCAGTTGCAACCACAACCACAACCTATTTCAAAATCAGGGACAGATCAATTTTTCACCTCCCCCATAGTAAAAATAATTTTACGTGTATGTATATTATTTATGTATGTATGTATGTATGTATTATTTATTATTATTTTATTATCCCATCCCCCCGGTGTAGATAATTCAGGCGCATTGGGGGAATGTTCTCTTGCTCGCTTCGGGAACTGGGGGGAACTGGGGGAGGGGGGAAGATGACAGCACTTCAAGCTGCTTTTCCAGACACAGGGCGTGTTGGCCTTTTCACTCTGCCATTGAGGAGGGGGGAATACTGCTGAGCTTTAGCAGGCAGGCACTGCCTCTCTCTCTCTCAAAGGCACAGCTGAATTTTTTATTCGTACGTACGTACCTAAATAATAAATAGTTAACAATAATAATGAGTTAATAACTAACAAACAACACTGTAATAAATAAGTTATAACATAGCCTTTGTTATTGTATATGGATTGACCGATATATACTTTGTAAACACAGCCGAAATCATAGCAAATGTATTCAGCGTGTTAATCACTGTTCAAATCATATAGTAAGGCACTAGGTAAGGAGGGAGAGAATTGAAGACATATTAAAATTATTACCTTGATTTGGTATTTGAATCAATCCTTATTTCTAAGCTCTTAATGGACGTAGTTTTAACATTGTTGAATGAATATGGAACTTATTATTATTTGTTATTATTATTATTATATTATATTATATTATATATATATATATATATCAACTAAGCAATGTATAGAAGTTGAAGGTTTCTAGTTCTCTTTTTTTTTAGTTAGCTTTTCCAGGGGCAAAAAAAGAAAAAAAAATAAGGTACCTAAACTATACATAATTTCATCATCTATACAACTTATAACGGACTGCTTATTCAGTAATTACATCAATGTAGTTTTATATTGGTAATGACAGTATCAGGAAGTTCTTTTCAATATAAGTATATATGTCTTTGATCTCCCCAAATCAACAGATGTTTAGAAAAAGAAAAACACCGTTTAGTCACGTGATTAAACTTTCGGTACAGCCTCGTTTTATTCTCGGTCACAGAAATTACTTCCATGATAGTATAATAGTGTACTAATATATATATATATAGATATAATCTTCTTGTGAGTTAATTATATACCTCAATTGATAGAAAATAACCCTTCTATCATTAATAATCCACAAATATACCCACAAACAATGTCATATAATCCACCTGCAAAAGATGTCACTAATTTAGATCAAGATTTACATCAATCAAGATTGTCTAAGTACAGCAACCCTAAACTTCAAAAGGATATTAAAAATTGGTTATCACAGATCTTGAAAGGGCAAATCGATGAACAACAGCTCCAGCAAACCGAATTAATAGAGTATTTAAAGGATGGTAATGTCCTTTGTTCACTAATTGTGACTGTGTGGGGACCTTCATCCTTTAAATTCAAAAAGAGTCCGATGGCATTTGTTCAAATGGAAAATATTGAAAGGTTTTTGAACTTTATCAAGCAACAGGGTGTTCCGCAGGATGAACTATTCCAAACAGTTGATCTATATGAAGCTAAGGATCCATACCAAGTGTTAATGACTATCCAATCACTCTCAAGATTGATAAATAAGCAATTTGGTGATAAATATCCAACCATCGGCCCGAACTTGTCGACTAAACATGAGAGACCAAAGGTTCCACCAAAGCCAAAACACTTTTCTGCAACTACCGGTGCAGCATGGAGTACTGTTGAATACGGTTACATGAATGGAAGCAACCAAAATACAGAGAGGGTTGTGTTTGGTGCTAGAAGGGATATTGTTAACCACAGTAATAATGATGACAATAACCACAACAATTGAAGCGTGTTCATTGATCTACCTTCGAAATCCTCCATCTACATCTATGTATTACTAGCTTGGCGTTATATTTTTTTTTTGTCTTTAAATTACTTTTTGTCTTTCTCTATTTTCTTTTTAAATGATTTTTTTTTTCTATTTATTATACTTCTTTAGATGAAATAATTATTGCATAAATTTCGGAAATTTGTATTAAATTAGTAAATCACATCAACCTTAAAAGTAATCTTCAAGGGGTGATTCTTCGGTTAACTCTATTAGATTGACCAAGAATCTGTCCAAGTGGAATAATTCATCAATACTGGACCTGCTAGTATCAAATGCATTAAAATTAATAAAATTATATGACAAATTCAAATGTTTCAACACATGGAATACACTCTCCTCCTTGGACGTCCTTATTAAACGGAACTCAATATTATCTTGCTCATTTTTATCCAATCCATTCAACAAAGAATCCCTATCCACTTTTGGATGCAATACTAGGGTTAAGTTAGGGTACTTGTCTAGTAATTTGAAAAGCATTCGACTGCCTCCTTGATCCTTAATGTTCTTTTCCTCAACTGAGGTGATAACTAATGCTATATTAACATTCTCTGAAATTTTAAGTTTTCTATTCTTTTTATTATCACTGGAAGAGTTGATGGGACCATCAGATCCTCTAAGTTGGTTGCCATCATTAGTATTATCAGTGTCATCATCAGCCATTTTGGAATTTAGATTATTAAGGTAATAAAATCCACCAATAACTAGTGAACCAACGACAATAATAGTTGTGACTGCTTTGAAAACCGGTGATCGTGATTCCCTGTTTCTTAACACCATTCTCAGTTTTTTAAATTATCTAATATTATCGATTTAGTGATCAAACTAAAGGGAAATTGTGATATTTATGTATAATTTCCATCTCTAAATTCAGTGAAAGCTCTTTTACATAACCTAATAATTTTCTTGACTACAATTATAGCTAAAAAATATTTTTTTATGGCTGTGTGAACACCCGTAGATAAGAAATTTAGATAGTTAAAAGAAATGTAGGTCAGGTAAAAAAGAAAGTTAAAAGAAATGTGGGTAAGGTGAAAACTACCAGTAAGATTAATAAATCCATGAAAAAAGTAAGAATAAACTACAGGATAATTAAAAGATTGGATGTTTAATGAAATCAAACGTTTGCTGCATAAATGTTTTTTTGGAGCCATCCTCTTGATACAAGTAGATCTTTTCCTGATCATCTTCAACACAATTTTGTTGGTCACCCAAGTAGAAGTTTGTTTGGAAAAATGAAAGAATTAGGGTGATAGAACTAATACCCAAACCAGCACAGAATAAAGTATGGTTAACTTCTTGATAAGCCTCAATTGCACCGATTCTGTCTGGAGTTCCCCAGGTCGTAGCATATATATCTGTAACAGACTCAAAATAACTCAAGGCGAGTGTTGAATCTGGGACATGATTCAACAAGGCAGTAGGCATCTTGTGAGTCCAAATAGCAGCGGTGATTGCACTACCAATGGATGCACCAATTGAACTATAAAGAGAAAGAACTGAAATGGTAATTGCCATGTCTTGGTGTGGAACGCAGGCTTGTGCTGCAACAGAGGTGGCAGCAACGTCTGCTGCATCACCGATTGACATTATAATAGAACTTGCAATTAAAATTCCAATTCCAGGACTTCCCTTATAAGTTGCTGCTTTCACATATAAACCCATACCAATAAGTTTGATGCAAATACCAATAATTTGGAAAACCTTGTATCTGCGGAAAATTCTGAAAACGACACCCCAGGCAATTCCAAAAAAACATAAAGCCATCATCGAAGTGTTATTTAAGTAATTCCAATGTTGGTAAGACAAGTTTAGAACAACCATATTGTATGAAGAGTAATAAGTCGTATTGAACATTTCCCCTAAATCAACAAAAAAGTCAATAACAACACAACAAATAAAAGTCCGGTTCATCAAAACTCGTTTAGGTAGCAATGGAAATGGGGCAACCCAAATTTCATACACAACATAACCGATCAATAATATACCCCCAACAACTTCCATTGCAATCATACTTGGGTTATTCCAACCACCACTAGCATAACCATAAAGAGAACAAGGAAGTAAAATCAATGAAAAGGCGAACCCAAGGAGAAGCAATCCAAAAGCATCCATCTCAATAAGGGCTTCTGCAAAGATCACCAACCATTTCTTAGTCGTCGTAAGGTTGGAAGCATTCGCTTTTTCCTTTGCTTCTGCAATAGGGCTGGTGCCCAAGGGAATTTTCCCTTGTTTATTTGCCCTGTGGTCCAACCAGAACAAAACAATGATAGCTGGTATCATAGCAGCTGGGGTAATCATAGTAAACATACCATATCCCCATCTCCAGTTTGTTTTAATTATATGCTCTGCAATTAATCCCGAAACCCAAGTAGTACAGAGATATGGTAAGGATAGTAAAGTAGTAACTAGACCTCTCCATTTCAATGGAGTCATATCTGCCACCAACACAGAATTCAAGAAATCAACACCAGATTCACCAATAGAAATAAACACAGAACCAATCACATAAGCAGATATAGTTGGAGAACAAGCACAAACAACGAATCCCAGGACATAAATTACTAGAATAATAATATAGGTGTTTGCTCTAGATGTCATGTCAGAGATTTTTGCAATAAATGGTTTACAAACAGCCGCAATGACAGTATTAGCAATAGATAAAGTTGAAAGCATAGAGTGTCTGTTGAAATGTGATGTAGCGTATGGTTGATAGGACGTAGTAGTAGTTGTATCAATAGCAGATGCCCAAGCACACAAGTAAACGGAAGCAACGAATATCAACAGATATTTTGAGTTCATGGACTCTTTAACGGCTTCAATTCTGGTGACACCTCTTGATTTAGCAACCTCTTCTATTTCTTCAGTTCTATAATCATTAGTGGTAACTAAATTTTCATTCTTCTCTGGGTTTTGTTCAGAAGAAGAATTGCTTTCTTTTATAGAGATGCTATTTGACCCCATCTTTTTTTGAAAGAATAAGAAAGAATCTAGAATTATCGAAGTTTAATTACTATAATGACTCAAGATATAGTTACTTGATAACTGAACAATTTAAATGGGGATTACTGGTGCTATTTATGGTGTCTCTACATAAAAGAAATGTTTTTTTTTATAAATTCAGAGACAGTAGTCCACTAACAGCCATTATTTGCTCATTTGCTTTCCATTAAAAACATGAAGCCCGTATTTGCATCATCTCTTGAGGACCGTTACGGAATTCGTAGTTATCTTAAAACTTATCAACTTGAACCACAAAATAAGACTATATCGATATATTGGAAAGCTTTCAGTATAAAAAGCATTATACTTTGCCAACTTGGAGCATTACTGTATTAGATCCCTTGAGAGGCGCATCATTAACGAAATAGAACATTTGCATCCGGTGTAGAGATGTTTAAATAAGACGGCTATAAAAAAAATTGGGTTCTCGCTTATAATAAAGTGGGATGTTCCGTAACTTTATCTATTAAATCTAAAGCATCTAAATTTTATTGTAGAGAAATTCCTGTGTCCAAATACGGCGCCCTGACTGTCATTGGATGCCAGAAAATAACACCAGTGCATGTTTCTGACAATGCATATTTTGTAATGCTTTGCTATATTTCCGCAACTATGAGGTAAAAATCTAGATGTATGGTGACACTTTAAACGTGCTTTAACTGAAAAAATAGTTAGAAAAAATATTCTCCATGGTATATATGTTGACCAATGGCATCGTTATATTTGCAAAGAAGTAAAGGCATACCTGCGTGAATTTTATTATTGTTCCCTATCGAGAAGATCTTAATTGAGGAAAATAAATGGATGATTGGGTGTCGCCCGATAATGACAACAACGTATCTAACCGATCGGTTTTAGGTGCCGAGGTTAGTAAGTAAATTACCTTTTTTAAAGTTTTTTTACCTCATTCTCAGTTTTTAATATTATTTAGAGTCCTATTACCTTTATACTATTGGGTACTTGGATCCTATGTGGCTGTAACATGCAGAAATATCCATTGAATCCAACTCAAAGTTTGGTCAATGATGTGCCTGTAGGCAGGAATGGATTATTAACCTCAAATGTACACATACATTTGCTTTCTAAGTTTCTTGGTCAAGCATCTACTACAGGGGGAGGGATGAAAAAAAGAAAAAGAAATCTCAAATAAGAAATCTTTATTGTATTGGAAGCCAGAATTTATACTGATATCCTATTGTATTTATTTTTTATTTATTAAGATTATTTTTACTCTATTATTACTGAGACATTCTCTTCTATTTGTAGTATTAAGTAGTTGAATACAGCACAATGCAAGTATTGGTGATCGTCATACATGAAAGAAAAAAAAGTGAAAAAAACTTTCATGAAACCCTTTCTATTATTTTGAAATATTTTATGCTTAATCAGATTGATCAGCTTGGTAAATTTGCTATAAATAATCAATAAATTCTACCCTTTTCCTCAAATTATTAAAATGAATAAATCGTTCACATACCTATTTGGTTTAAAATAATTTCAAACCAATATACATATGATTTGGAATTTTCTAAATCCACTAGAAACAATCTAAAACATCATCATGAATACAAAGTTTATTTTATTTAATATCATTGTAGGTTTTATGACCTTAACCTCAGCTGAATCAAGCAACCCATGGACCAGGTATTCAGATTTGCAATTCAAAGTAATGGGTTGCAAGTATGGTGTTGAAGCCACCGGTAAATGGTGTAATGGTACAATCAAGGGTTACAAATGTGCATGCTCCAATAAAGCAGAGTTAGGTACTTGGATGTCATGTGTCTACAACAATACGCATGTTAACGATACATCTGCTGAACATGCTGTTATTGACTTCTGCAAAGCAGCTAATGTCTCATTAACATCAGACAAATTAAGAACCACTTACCTGAATGCTACTAATTATATGGTTAATGTTGATGAGGTTGATGGCTACAATAAAACAACTGTTATTAATTATCCAATCAAGTCTAAAAAGTTGAAGAAGAACTACTTAGGTTACTATCACGGTTATAAAAACAGATTAGGAAATATATCTACTTCACACTACCTTGGTATTGCATCATTATCTATGTGGGGTGCTTTGCTAGTGTGTGCTGCAGTTTTACATTGGTCCCGGAAACTATTCCCCTCTTTTGCTTATAAAATGAATGGTACTGTTTCCAATGTCATCAGAAAGAATATTTCATTGGCACCAACATTTAAGCAAAAACATCTGGAAAAAGTGGAAAATTGGTTTGCTCAGGGTGTCATTCCGACAAGATTTGAAACCATCATAATTTGCATCCATATCTTATACTGTATTTTAGCTAACGGTATTCTTGGATTTGATTATTATGATGGAGATTTAGTCTTTAAAACCTATAGTAGTGGTATCTCCAGATATCATGGTGACAGATCCGCTATGATGATGTCATATCAAGCTTCATTACTATTTCTATTTGCTGGTAGAAATAACTTCTTACAATGGTTAACTGGCTGGTCTTATAGTAGATTTGTGACTTTCCATAAATGGATCGCTAGAGTGGTGTTGTTAGAGGTGGTTGTGCACACTTTCTCATTTGTTGCTCAATCTGCCAGTCTAGGTAAGACATACACTAGACTTCAAGCAGCATGGTACAGATATGGTATTGCCGCTACTGTTGCCTGTTTATTAGCTGGTGCATTGGCTACTTACAGTATTAGAAAATTCTCCTACGAGCTATTTCTAGCAATCCATATCGCATTAGTGGTTGTGTTCCTAGCCACTGCATGGAAGCACTCAGAATCTCAATCTTATCAAAACTTCTACTGGGCCTGTTGTGGTGTGTGGATCTTTGACATTGTAGCCAGAATCGTGAGGGTGGCAGCATTTGGTGTGAAGACAGCAAAATGCACATTCTTGTCTGACGAAGGTACAATTAAGTTAACGGTTCCTTATCCAAAGTACTGGTGTCCATTCCCTGGTTCTCATGGATTTGTCTACTTCTTATTACCAACCACATTCTTGCAATCTCACCCATTCACTGTTGTTCAATCTGTCACTGATAAGGATCATATCCATTTTTATGTTAAAATCAAAAAGGGAATCACCAATGTTTTATTGAAGAAGTTTGTTAAATCTAATGGAAGTTCAATTGATATTAAGGTCTTAGTTGAAGGTCCATATGGTGAGCAAAATCCATACCACCACTTTGACAAAGCAGTTTTAATAGCTGGTGGTAATGGTATCTCTGGTCCATTCGCTCATGCATTGAACTTGGCTAACTCAGGTGTTAAAACCGAAACTAAGCTTTATTGGCAAGTGAGAGAGTACAATGTGTTGAACTGGTTTGGAACTGAGCTGTTGAACCTAAAGAATACCAATATCCATCCTGTTATCTATGTTTCCAATCCAAGCTCTAACATTTCCGAAGTGGGTAATATGTCATCTTCTACCGAGCAGTCTGATAACACTTCTTCTGATGATAAAGAGAGCAGCAACGAAAAGACCACCGGAAACGTAATGGATAAATTTGATTTTATTGAGTTCAGACAGGGTAGAATGGATATTAATACTCTCATTAAATCAGAAATCCAGGAAACAACTGGTACCATCGCATTTGGTGCTTGTGGTCATCCAACCATGGTTGATGAAATTAGAGTTTCTGTTAAGAACAATCTATCAAACCATACCAAAAGAATCGAATACTTTGAGGAAATGCAAACCTGGTAAGGTTTTGCTTTTTTGATATTCCTCGTTTTGCTTTTTAATATTATTTCCCATTTGATTAGTTTATATTTATTGATATTTATAATTTTTTATTGATTGATCTGTTTTAAGTACTAGTATTGTAGTTTTGTTAAAAGAAAAAGAACTTGTGATTTATCTGTTTGTATATAAAATCCCTATGTGTGTGTGTACGGGAAAATTGAACACGGTAGATAAAAAGAATTGTGAGCAACGTCAAGCTAAGCTTACAACTGGCCAATGTAAACAACAAAACCCCAAATACTCTCAACCGATATAAAAAAGAACAAAAAGGGAAAAATAGGCTGGGAGAGGAGGACTTGTGTTAAAATATTTGTGTAACAAAAAAGTTAAGAGGATGAAGTCAATACATCTTGAAGTCAGTCTTCTAGGTTAAAGTATCAACGTCAGAAACACTTTCAGAGGTTAAAGGTGCTTGATCTGTGAGGTTGCCTCTTTTCTTTTGATCACCTTCCAACACTTCGAAAAGTCCTTTAAAGTTACCAGCACCAAATCCATTATGGTTGGATCTTTGAATGAACTCAAAAAAGATAGTTGGTCTGTCGAAAAGTGGTCTAGTGAATAACTGTAACAAATAACCATTGGTATCAAAGTCAACCAAGATACCCAATGTTTCAATTTCCTTCAACGATTCCTTAATATGCGGATGCTTTTCTGTATCCAATCTGGTTTCCAAGTTACGATAATAGGATTCTGGAACCTCAATGAAATCAACACCTCTTTCTCTCAAGTTCACAATTGTTGTCACAATGTCATCAACGGAGATAGCAATGTGTTGAACCCCAGGACCACCATAGAATTGTAAAAATTCTTCAATTTGAGACTTCTTCAAACCCTTGGCTGGCTCATTAATTGGCATTTTAATATTCTCATAATCATCAGTCATAACAGTTGACTTGAGAGCAGAAAACTGGGTATAAACTTGTTTATCATCAACGGACCAGTATTGGTGAAAACCAAACACCCTCTTGTAAAAATTCGAGACTGGGTACAGTTGATGCCAGTTATGGTTTTGAACACAATGATCAATGGTTTTGTAATCAACTAATGGAGACTTATGTGAATCTTGGGGTAAGACATCTTCAATGAATTTATAACCACCTGGCAAAAAACCGTTGTAACCCTCACGCTCCACCAAGGTATGAACAGTGTCACCAGCAACACCAATTGTAGCAATGGTGATAGTACCAAATTCATCTTGAAATGTTACTGGCTCTTGAATAGCCTTAGCTCCTGCATTGGTTGCATGGGAAAATACAGTTTGAATGTCGGTAACCCTGAATGCCACATCTTTAACCGAGTTACCATGCATAGTGACATGATCGCTGATCTCCTTGCAGAGGGTGGGGTAATCATTTGAAGTTGCAGGGATCAGCACCGAAAGGAATTGTAAAAAAACGTCACCGTTTCGAATAACCTTGGCATTAATAGTTCTTTGGCCAGTTTCCAAATTCATAATACAGTAATGGTGGAAGCCATAAGTACGAACGAAATGGTCAGCACACATTTTGGCTGAGCCGACATAGAAGGTAACATGATCAAAGCCATCATACAAGTCACCGATATTGTGGGTTTTATCCCTTAACATTGCATGTGAGTGTGGTGGATCTTCAGTGGAGATTGTTGTCATTGGGGTTTGTTATTGTTTGGAGTCAGTTGTATATGCAATGACAAGTTTGTTTGTATACAAGATAAGCAAATGTAGCTATGAGGGAAAAGGATGAAGTAAAGGAAAAGGAAGTACATAATGATTAGGGGAAACATATGGGATAGAATTACAGTGTTACAAGGGGGTAGCCATCCCAAGTATGTTGCTATTAGCAGAGACAAAAGGCCAAAAAGTCAAATAAAAAACTACTACATAGAGTGTAACATTAACACAGCCAAGATACAGAGATAAATAATAATTTTTCACAGCTAATTAGCTATTCCACGCAAAAATGTTCTGACAGATTCACTAGAAGAAATATTTTGAAGATCATTGACTTTCATATGATATATATATATATATATATATGTACCACAATATCCACATGTATTTTTAAGAACTATATATATATAATATATATACCCCACCCATCGTTTACAGATATTTGTTATTCACTGCCAGATAATCCTGGGCGGGGGGTCGAAGGGAGGGAAAGCAAACCTTGGGGCTCCCCTCCTCCCCCCTCCCCGCCGCCGCATGGCAATATAAATAAAATTAATCGTTTTTCATTTGTGACACAAATATTATTAATTTATTACTGGATGCATGTTTTTTGTGTGTGTGTGTTTTTTTTTCTATTTACTTTAATGCATTTAATTTTATTTAATTTCGTCAATTGAATATGTAAGCAAAAATATCATAGTTTAAACAGTACACACCGTCATTAACGTTTCCTCGGAAGTTTTGGGATGATTAAGTAAATAGATGAGAGGATGATTAGTGGTACCTCCCCTCTCCTCCCCTTCAAAGGGCCATACGAACAATGCGGCACGTACGTATTTATGCACACGATATATATTATATCGGAATTTAAAGCAAGGGCTCTCTCACTTCTACTAACTAACTAACTCCAAATAAGGAAACAGAGAGAGAAAAATACACACAAATAAATAAAAATAATTTAAAAAATAATTATTTGCTTAGAGTGAAATACGAGAAAACTGTCTGTCTATCACTTGGAATTATGTATATTCTTCTCAAATATATATATATTATATATATATACGTCTACTATTAATAGTAGAAACCACCCACCTTACAGAAAGACACTAAAATGTAAAGGAAGGAAAGGTATTAGATAAAATCTTGGTAGGTAGAGTTGTAGAGTAGTTTAGAAGAAAAAAAATTGTTGGGTCGGAAATAGTGTAGCAACAGCCAGCCGGAAGAAGGAAGAAATTTGAAAAAAAAAAAGAAACGAAACGGACATCTAAAGACTGAAATAAAATTATATAGGCATGTCTTACGTTTTTTTTTCTTCAATATTTTAAGTCTTTTTGGTGTATTTTTTTGTTTTGAATTTGTTGGAAAAACCTGGAAAATATAAAAAAGTCATATCTATCAATCAATTTAACATTATTGTTGTATAATATACGAATATCAGTAACAAATAATTGATCCATGATTGTAATAACCACATGTACTTATCTCATCTCATCTCATCTGTATAATAGCTTTCATACAATATTGGAGCGAGAACCCCGAATGACTACTACTCCCCCACTCATCTCAGTAGTTTCTTGTTGAGGGTCCCATTGGTGAGGCTTTATTTCTTGGGTATTAGTATTAGTTAGTTAGTAACAGTAGGTAGTGAGTGATTCTGGTAATTAAGATTTATATCTGTTTTTTTTTTTTTTTACGTTCTCCCCCGTCACTCGTTCATATAAATACTATTTCATATCCAGTGACCTAGGTTTTTTCTTCATTTTACTGTATATTATTGTCAAGTTTTCACATGTACTAGTGCTTTAACTGTAAGATTGGCATATCTACATACATAGATACATAACATACATACATATATATATATACATCTATCCCCACCTCTTAACCCTGTGAATATTAGTTCCCCCTCCCCTGCTCCACACTAAGTGCTACCATATAATTATAGTGCACAACCAAGACACATATTTATAAATATATTTATACTCCATTATTAATATTTAGGATTCCAAAACCATATTCCGTTTTCTGAAAGAACAGATATATCAAAACATCAATACATACAAATATAATATCATTCCACAATCATGTCTGCCGCTGTTATGTCAACTCTGATAAAGCAGTTAACCAATGGTGCTGCTTCAGGTACTGGTATCGTTAAACTAGTTGGAATCACTCAGAAATTTCTAAACTTAGACTCCAAGTATGATATCCCAGAAACGTTGATCAAACAGGTGGAGGGTGAACAACAAGCCCAGTTTGGTTCATACCCAGATCACAAGGATATTGCTCCATGTGCTATCTTTTTGTCCATTTTCATTGTGTTATTTCTTGCCCACACAGGAATCTTTTTGATGAACTGGAGAAGAGGACATAAGTTTTTCCTATCGTTGGCATTTGCCTTTTATTGTACGTTGAGATGGTTAGGGTTCACCTTGAGATTAGTCTGGGCCAAGGATATCTTGAAATTACACGTTGGTATCACCTCGGCCGTTGTGAACACATTATCCATTGTGTTTTTGGCAACATTTAATTTGGTGTTAGCTCAAAGATTGTTCACATGGAAGCACCCTGTTGGTGGTAATACTATATTCTTCTGGAGTGTCATGCTGTTGCTTTACGCTGTTGTTGCCGCTGTTGTGATTATGACCATCATTGCTGGTGTTGTTCCATACTTGTACCTCTTGAGTCAAACCAACTATGATATGTGCCGTAACGTTGTCAAAGTTACTTCTGTTTTGATCACCTTGTACTCTTTACTATCATTGGCCTTAGTTGTCTTAGCTTTAGTCTGGCCAACAACAAAGAAGGATAATGAATGTTTGGTGTTTCAACCTTTCTGGATCAAATCATTTTCCCCAACATACTTTACTCCAGCTAATGCCGCTAAGGAGGGTGAAAAGTTGTTCCTCTCAAAATACAGCAGTGACCCAAGATACCCAAAGAGAACTGTTGTTGGTGGTGGTAACCCAACCATTGACAATTTGGATGAAAGCCCAGATACTGAATTGCAAGAGTATGAGGGTTTGGGCCAAGCTAAATTTTCCACCAGCCATAATGTGTCTATTTTATTAGTCACTATCACCACAGCCATTGTGTTTATTGGTTCTTTATTAAGATGTATTGCTTGTTTTGAGGATAAGACTTATGCCACTGAAACAAACATCCACAAGCCAGTTGTGATGTATATTGTCTGGGGTGCATTGGAAGTGATTGCTAACGTTTTATACTTGTTGGGTAGAATTGATTTGAGATTCTATAGACCAGACTACATCAGCAAGTCAAAGTATACTTCAGCCACCACATATGATGAGGAGGAAATTGGTGGTAAGGACAGCAATGAAGAGACCAAGGATGAAGCTACCAATTCTAACTCTGATGAAACAGTTTAATGTTTTTTTTTCAGCCCCATATCCTTGCTCTTTTCCCCTTGTTGATTCCCCCCCCCCCCCCCCCCCCCCCCCCCCCCACCCCTGGATCACTTTCTTTTAACACTCTAATAATATCTATCTTCATGTCATTTCTTTTTTTCCTTCTATTTCTTCTCTATTTTCTTTTTCATATTCTTTTTTTTTTCAAAAAGGCAAATTCTGCCTATTATGGTTTGTATTTCGTTTTTGTACATCTATATACTTAATCAATCACTTTAATAATAATGAACATGGCTGGCTATATATAATCTTGTAAGGCAGTTACGTATTGTATTTCCTGCTAACAATAATCTCCTCCACGGCTGTGCAAATGCCCCACAGATTTTTCTTTCAAAAGCATCCGCAAAAGCTGAAACTTAAACTGAAACTAGCTGGAAAGGGGACTGTTGGGGTATGAAGAGATGACACCATTAAAGTACTATTGCATTACGATAGGAAACTAATGATAACTATAACCTTATAAAATAATCTAATAAACCATGTCAAAACCCAATTCATCATTGATCCCATTGTTCTTATTCACATTCAATTGTGGGAAGATTCCACCTTTAAGCAACGAGTTTATCAATAAATTAGATGACATTTTCGAATCATATACAAACACCGATGAATTCCCGGAATTGTTTGTGTTTGGATTCCAGGAGTTAACTACACTACTCAATGGTACTAGTGCTGACACTGTAAATGGTATCCTCATTTCAATAGCCAATATATTGGTTGATTATTTGATTGACAAGTTTGATTTGAACTTTGAAATCACGTCACTGAACCACCATGGAACTATTGGTTTGATTGTCATCTCCACATATCCATCCAAGGTTAAAAGAATCAGAAACTCAGTGAATGTTTCATTTGGATACTACTTCACGAACACAAAGGGTGCCACTGCCATTCGTTTAACATATCACAATACCCCCAACGACCACACCCAAAATTTGGATGATGAATTAAATGGTGGTGATGCCGATGACTTGGAATTTACCTTTGTCACTGCACATTTAAATGCCAATGAAGGATTGAAATACTTGCTGAGAAGAAATGAGGACTTGCTAAATGTATTTCAGGGAATCAAGTTTGATGATGGATATAGTGTGTTGAAGCCGAATTCTCACTGCTTTATTATGGGTGATTTCAATTACAGAACCACCGGTGCGTATAAATTGACTGGCGATGTGCCTGTTCCTCCGGAGGGGGAAGAAGACGAGTATGAGTTACACAAGGATGAACTAACTCTTTTACGGAAACATGAATATATATTCTGGGGATTTGATGAGGCTCCAATTCATTTCAAACCAACGTATAAATTCAAGGTTGGTCTTCCAGTGTACAACACGAAGAGAAAACCATCATGGTGTGATCGTATTTTGTACCTTTCATATAATAAACGAGAAGATAGCAACGGGCAATTGGAGCAAGCTCCAGTATCTGTTGATGTTGACGAATACAACTCTCTAGAGTCGTTGCGTATCTCGGATCATATTCCCGTGTATCTGAAAATCAGGGTTCCAAGAGAACCTCCATTATCGGTGATAAACTCTAGAGGATACTTGGTTGATCCATCCACAAGACTATCTAACAATTCTGTGTATCTGAAACCATCGAAGGTGTTTGGTTACTACAGACAGATTGGTTCTATTGTTGATTGGTTCTTTGGATCTATTTTATACTTGACGACGACAAGATCAGGAAGAATCACCGTGTTAGCATTTGTAGTGATGGTTTATTTATTGTTTAAATTTATTTGAACGGTTTTTAATACATATATATATTAATAAATGTCAAGTATCATACATGAATGTTAATTTTTGAGGTAATAATTATAGTAATAGTATTATATATATATATAAAATTTATTTAAGTATACAAATGGCACTTATACCTGAAAATATAAATATAGCAGACCAAAGTGAACCGAAAAGAAAAGAAAAGAAAAGAAAAGAAAAAGCTATAGGAAGAGAGTGGCAGGGAGCAACATTGTAAGACGCCTAGAACCAATGGGCTTCATTTTCAGTTTAGGTTTAATATTTTTCAGGTTATTCGGTTTGTTCTAATTTTTTTCCGACTTTTTTTCTTGCTTCTTGCTTCATGCTTCATGCTTCTTTGGGTTCTCACAATCTATGAATTTAATGGCTTTATTTAGAAGATTTAGTAGCGTATTTAGTTTTACCAATGTCAAATGGTAAATACTTGTACTTAATCATATGTTGGATTTGTCTTCTCATGGTCAACAAGAACAACACAATAAAGTACATCAATAGAATTGGCCAAAAGACTGGGATATCAAAGATAGTAAAGAAACAACATGCTAATGCAATAGCGCTGGAAAGAGTAGCCTTATGCCAAAATCTGAATTCGGGTAATCTTCTGATAAATGGTTTAAACTCTTCGCTGTCTTCATCCATTTTGGATGTACCATCTTCGATAGAACTATTCTCCATTTCTTGTTCTAATGATGGATCAAATTTTGGAGTTAAGAATTGCAAAAACATATTAAGCAAGTAAATGGCCCAGGTGTAACAGACAATGTACCATCCTTCAGTGTACACAATTCTTAACATAACTAATGCAAATAAGGTAAACGTGACGAGCCATCTCCCCACAACGTGTGGTGCAACAAGGTCTAAGTATCTTTGATATGTTTGAAACACTTTGTGGTATTGTGCTTGCACAGGTTCCGGTAGATTATCCATGATGTATTATTTTTCTGGCTTGCTGATGTTGGTTAATAATGTTACCACTAGTTTGCTTGTAAAATACGTACACACATGAAATCGGATCCAAAATAAGATCTCTTCAAAATAAAAAAACACGTTAATTTAAAGCTTCTCTTCTTCTTAAAAAAACATTAAAAAAAAACATACACCAGTCGATCGACGCAGAGTCGATTGTATTTTAATATCTATCTGTGCTAATCAAACAGGGAGGGAGGGTAAATACAAATAATTGATGATCATGATGATACATATGATTGATTCATAACAGGATTATATAATTGACTCTATTTATATTGTATGATTTTGATATAGATACGATTGGTAATATAGCTTCCTGATTACCGACGCAGACAGAGAGAGAATTGCTTATGCATCAGTTGTTCTTTGAATATGTCGCCTCCGGTGGTGCCACAACAACTCCGGTAGACTTGGTGAAGTTATACAATGAATCAAAGTATGGCAAATTGAACAGTTTAGATGCTATACCCAAACAAAACAGGTTCCCATTAAAGTGTCATAATGCGCCTGTGAACACATTATCTTTAGAGACGAGGACAAATAGATACATGCTTTCCGGTGGTGGAGATGCCTCTGTGAAGCTATGGGATTTGCACCAGGAGATAGGAGCAGGAATTGATCCCGAAAATCAATCATCAATCTACAAGCCATTGGTTTCCATCCCCCCTAAAACAATCCATCAATTTGGTATCACTCAATTAAAATGGTGGCCCGATAATGGTATGTGGCTATCTTCTTCTTATGACCATACGTTAAATGTTTGTGATGCTGGGAAAATGATACCTGTTCATTCATTCAAATTAGGATCCAGAGTGTTACATTTTGATTTTGATCCTACGGGGAAGAACACTACAGTTGCCTGCTGTGTTGATGGTGGAATCGGTGGATTAAGGTTGCTTGATTTGAGAACACTTTCATCATCACAGACACTTGGTGGCGGTGGGAAATTACAAGGTGGACATGGGTACATGACAAGTTGTTGCTGGTCACCAACCAACGAATATCTAGTAATCAGTGGTGGCATGGATGGAAATGCCATTGGGTGGGATATAAGAGCATCAAATGGTGTGCTTTTCCAATTGGATTACAATCTAACCACTAATAACTATAGAACAGAGGAAAAGAAACTTTTATTCCATGGTGACTCTCCCAAAGCACACAATGGGATAATCAATTCCATTATGTTCAATGACATTGGAAGTGAATTAGTTACCTTAGGTACAGATGAAAAGATAAGAGTTTGGGATTTGACCTCTCATAACAAACCATTAAACAAGGGTATTAATTTTGGTCCACTTGTCAGAAATAAATCCAAGCAGCATGTCACCATGTGTTTGAGCCCGTCCTCTGAAACAGAAGTGCAACTCCTTTGGTTTCCATCCGATAATGGTGAACTGCTAGTTTATAGAGTCAATGACGGTAACCTTCTTGCAAGGTTAAACAAGCATAGAAGTCATCTCAATCAAAAGACAACCGGCATAGTTTATGCGAAGAATAGTTCTTTGAAATATTACAGTGGTTGTTCAGACGGTACCATTTCCATTTGGGGATACACCCATTATGTTGCTAAGAGTAAAATGGAACCTGTTGTATTTGACAACGGTGTCGATTACGAGGATTCAGATGAAAATGCCAATGCAGAACCCAAGGGAAGAGACGTCCTTGAAAGAATACAGGATGAAATCGATGCACAGAAGATTAATGAAACAATCAAGGGGTAAACCATTCAGATATATAAACATTTACAGGCAATTCTGTACAGTACAAACGCTATTGCTTAACCACAAGACATACTGCTTTAATGAACTAATGAATAACATGATAAACTTCTAAATCAATTGTAATAATATTAACGTAGAGGTTGTAGGAAAGCATAATAAACACCGTAGACCAAAAAAAAAAAAGTTGAAGCGCCAATTTTCAAAAAAAAAAAGGAAAGAAAAAAAAAATTTGCTAATTAAATTGTAACTAAACTACTGTCTTATCATCCACAAACTAAACACGTCTTCTCCCAACAAGTCACCATTGATATACACCGTAATCTGATTAGGTAGTGACAGTCAAGTGGAAAAAAAAAACTAATAATATTACTTGACCGGCTGTTTTTCTGTCTTGCTTTCGACTAAAGCTATTAACTTTATTACTTTCTACAACACACGTCCTGTTTCAAATCGGTTAAGGAAATGTTCAAATTACAAGTGCATCTAGTGCCACCCAGTGCCCAATCATTGGGTCTAAATCATGTATCCGAGATACAGGTGCCTCAACAACAGCAACAACAGATTGTGCAACAACAACAACAGCAACAGCAGCAGCAATTTGCTCATCAATTGAGTGCAGCTCAACAGCTATCACAAACCAATTCATATGCCCTTAATGGATCAAGCACCCCAATCCCATTCAATTTCTCTTCAATTGCCAATGGCACATCAGGAAATATCAACAACTCACCATACATGAATATTCTTGGAAAGTCCATTGAAGCATCATCTAGAGTTAAAAAGTTTTTACATATCACGTCTGCAAATAACACTCTTCAAGATGTGTGTACTGAAATTCAAGATAGATTTATGAGAATATACCCTAACGAAGAACCATTGAGCATAGCAAGTTTACAGGACTACAATGAATGCGACCTGGATCCTGAATACATTGTGTCAATGGTGTTTGATGATCAAAATATTGTTAGAGTTTTGTTGAATAATGAATTTGGTAAGAACACAGATATCAGTAGAGCTAATGGTGGAAAGCGTCATTTAACTTCTGAATTGAACAAAGCTATGAAGAAAAGAAAAGGATACCAATCATGCGACAGTTCCTCTATTTGGATCAAATCTATATCAGTGCCAGAATCATCTAAATCGATCTCCGCTTCAACGGAAAACGACAATGCTGATAACAGAAGAGAAGCTAACATTTCTCTTCATATACAGGATGATTCTAATAATATGACTGTTCTCATAGACCCAAAGAAAACCGAAAGACCAAGAACTGTCTCCCAAATTGTTGGATCTCCTAAAAGAATAACATCAGGAATGCTTGGTTCCGGCTCACAGCCAGATTTGTCTAAGAATGAAGATGAAGGAGAAGAAACGCAAGAAGAGGAGCTAGAGGATGACATTGAACCCATCAGTGAATCTGAAAGCTATCACAGTGAAAATGACCCTGATATGTCTGCCACTTCTCATAAGAAAAAGAGAAGCAGTGTCCCCACTAAAAGTGATGCAATTAATAGAAAGGTCTCTTCTTCTGCTAGAAAGGTATCACACCCTGAAATATACAACAATACTTCTGTGACCCACGAACCAGCCAGTTCTGTTTTCTTGAATACACCTTCAATCGCTATTAAGAAACCATATAATACCCCAGGTGATATTCCTGCAAATTCCACAACATATCTGGCCCAAACAACTCCAGCTATAATCAAAGAAGCGGAATGCATCACTCCAAATATTCCTAAAGGTCTCAATACCGTGGTACCAACTGTTGAGTTTGCGGTTCCCACCACTTCCTCTATTAAACTTACTTCCATTAATAAATCAACTAAATCAAATAAGACTGCTGTGTCTAAAAATGTTCCTTCTGTGACTCCAATTGCGATCACTGCCTCTAATATTGATACCACATCGAATGTTACTTCTGTCCCTATAGAAGAAACACCATCAAAGCCTACAGCTGTTCATTCTCAAAAGACATCTACCCAAAAATCAACTAAAAGCACAAAGCCAACTCCAGGTTCTTCTGCTAAAACTCCACAAAAATCTGCGGCTTCAAAGAAGATCATTGAATCCTCAGCTTCTAAGAAGAAGGAAAACGCTAAATTAAAAACCCCATCGCAATCAAAGACGGAGAAGGTTTTGAATAATACAAGTGCTATTGTCAGTGATGACACAACACAGTCTGATGAAGATGAGGAGGATAATAATGAACCTCAAAATAATGGCAAGGCTAAGTCATCTGTTGGTACTAGTATGGATTCCAGTACTTCCTCCAGCAATGGATTATATTCAAAGAACCAGGTGATGAGCATGCTCAAAGGCCTCGGATCAACTCAACGTAGGACCAGTAAGGCAAAACCTAACCCAGAAAAGCCTTCGCCAACTCCTTCTCAGACTGATCAAACAAAACCCACCCCTGTTGTTAAAGAGAAAGAACCGGTTACCACTACTGTCAATGGCGCCAATAGAAATAATTCGAATGCTAATACCGGAAAAAGATCAAGAAGAAGCTCTACTATTTCCAATGGAAAGAAGTCAAGAAGTAATTCAAATGCCAATAAGGCCACAAGAAAAGATGAAGTTAGCGCCGATATTGACAGAGCAAATATTATAATGCAAAGAAGACGTGGTAGTAGTGCTATTGCAGAAAACAAGAATGATGCCATTATTTCCGAGTCTGAGAATGAATCTGATTCTGGTTCAGATGACTCAGAATCTGAAGAGGAATCTGAAATTGATGAAGATGCTAATTCCAGAAAGAAGCCAATTGCTGTTAATGCTCCGATAGATACATCCATAAACAGAGGGAAGACTCCTCCTCCTAAAGCTGCCCAACCAAACAGTTCTCAAAGTGCCAATTCTTCTATCATTACTGTGAAGACAGCGACACCAGTAAACAAGTCAAGGGCTACACCTTTATCCAAAAGCATAAACTCAGAAACCCCATCGAAAGCTTCCCCTGTGAAGTTAACCTCTCCATCTTCCAATAAGGTTACCCATATATCTGTTCCCGCTCTGTCTAGTACCGAATCAGAATCACAGAAAGCGGAGACATTGCCTCTGTCTTCCCAATCATCTATGTCCTCACTACCAAGGCTCTCACAACTTTTTGAAAGAGGACTTCCTGATGTCAGAGAACCTAATGCGACGCAAAGATCCAATAATGCACACAACTCAAAGGCAAAGGCACGGAGTTCTGGCTCAGAATCCGACTCAGATTCAGACTCAGATTCAGACTCCGATTCTGATTCAGACTCTGATTCAGACAATTCTGATAGCGGTTCAGATTCTGATGATAACTCAAAGTTTATCGATGCGAAGAGTGCTACTAGACTATTGGGTAATAAGGGAACAAGCAAAAAGAAGAAGAATGCTTTCATGAGTTTAATGCAGGATGTTAGAAAATGATATCTTTTATTTTGCGGTGTATTGTTTATTTGTATTTTTTTTTAATTCTTATCCCCTTCTTTAATCATATCTCTTTCTTGTCTGGATGTTTACTTGTATTATTTCTAATTTATTTTACTTTACATACTAAATTCACATTATATGTTGAGGTATACGACATTAATTAACAGCCCAAATTACGGTCAAAATATAAAAAAAAGTAAAAGCAAAGCAAAGCAAATCCAAACTAAAACAACTTCAATTGTTCTGACCCTCAACAAACGCTAAAGAGTCATCTCTAGTAATTTCGCTAACAGTACTAACCTTATTATTAAACATGACACCGAAGAATTTATCACTAACTTTCAACATTTCTGGTCTGAATGTGGTACAAATGAATTGAGCAGTTTGAGCCAATTCATTCACCAATTTGGCAACTGCAGTTCTATACTGGGTGTCCAAATTTGCATCAATCTCATCGAATAAATAGAATGGAGCAGGGTCACATCTTTGAATAGCCAAAATTAGGGTAATTGCACAAAGTGACTTCTGGCCACCAGATAATTGCTCAATTCTCTGTTGTTCGTCTTTTTTAGAATTGAAGGAGACAGAGATAGAGATACCAACATATGAATCCATGGCACTTTCATCTTCATCCTCCTCATTGAGATCTTCCTCCTCAAAACCAGGATTTTGAGTCGTTGAATTATCGTCTCTTCTTTGGATAATCAACTTACCTGTACCTGATGGAACTAATTTCTCAAAAATTTCTGTGAATCCCATTGAAACCTCTTTGAAAGTACGAATAATAGCATCATTTTTTCTCTTTTCTAGCACGGATATCAAATCCTCAATTGATTTCTTGGCCTGGTCTAATTCTCTTCTTCTAGAGACAAGAGAATCTCTTTGCTTTCCAAAATTAACAAACTGTTCTAAAGCCTTCTTATTCACATGACTGTATGATTTTAGCTGGTCAGTAACATCGTTTAATTTGGTCAACATATCAGACGATGATGTAGAATTATATGCAGAAAATGCGGCATCTGGTAACACACCCAAATCACCGATCTTTTTATTGACTTCTTCTCTTCTATTTATTAGTAGAATCTTTTTACCAAGGGACTTCTCTGAAGTCTTAGAGAAGCTTTCAAGCTTTCTGACAAGTTTTCTCTGAGAGTTTGATAACTTGTCAAGTTGTCCCTGTTTTTCAAGTAACTCCAAATCTAGTTCAGAAGACTTAGCAATAAGCTTTTTACCTGTAGATTCCAATTTGGATTTCACCTCGTTCAAAGAATTCAACCTTCTCTTTATATCTTTCAATTTGAGATTTGATGTATCCTTTTGGATATGGGAAAGCGATCTAGATTGAAGCTGGGATAGTTTCGGGTATAGGTTTTCCTTCAATTCAGATGATAGAGATGAAGATTCCAACCCCAGCTGTTCTTGTTGATCGACAACTTTACTGTACTTTGTTTCTAGTTCAGGAATTTCAACTGTTAATTTCTCAACATATGATTGTTCTTCAGGTGATAGTGCAGACTTTTTGAAATCGCTCTTCAATTCTTCTTCATAATCATTAATTTGCTTTTTAATTAAAGAAATAGAGGTTTGTTGCTGACTGATTCTTTCCGCTAGAGCGTTCAATTCTTCCTGGTATCTTGTCTTCTCACTTGATATCTTTGATTTAGCAGATAAGATACCATCCCGTTTACCAAATAATTCATCCAATTCTTTTCTCTTTGAGTTTAGTCTCTCGTTCAGTTTAAGTATTGAGTTGTCCTTGAAAGCAATTTGTTTCTTGATATCATTCAACTTATCTGTAGATGAATAGATTTCTGATTTCCATTTTGTCAAGTTTCTTAAAAAGTCAATTCTCGATCTAGTTTGATCTCTGTAACCACCAGTCAAGACACCTCTTCTATCGCATCTATCACCATCCAAAGTGATAGCGTTTAATTTGTGAACTCTGGCAATCTGCGCTCCCCTTTCTAATGAAACACAAACAACAGTCTTAGCAAATATTTGTTTGACAGCAGGTGCAAGATAATCTTCAAATGCTATCTTCTTAATTAACGGAACAGAATCTGAACCACCTGGATAATTCACATTGGAAGGGCTCAATCTATTAAGTGGCATGAAAGTAACTCTACCCGCTTTTTCTCTAATTAATTGGTCCATTATTAATGTAGCAGTCTGATCAGTATCTACAACAACATGGAACAATGAGTTTCCACCGACAACTTCAACTGCTGTCTTATATTTTTCACTGACATCTATTAGTTCACCTAGAGTACCATAAACTCCAGTTAACCCTAGGGATTTGCTAATTCTCTGGACTGATTCTAAACCTAGAGCAAGAGATCTATCCATTGTCTCACCAACGTTCTGCTGAGCCCTCCCTTTTTCTTCCTCATATGTTTGCAATATGCTATTTAACTTGCTCTCCTCTCTCCACAGTCTTTTTCTGTCATCAATAGCATCATTGTATTGTTGTTTAATTTCAGATAATTCCTTATCGACTCTGGATAGATCTTGTTCAATATTTCCTGAATCCTTTATTTTGTTAAACGCATCATCTAATTCTTTGATATGTTTACTTAATTCTTGTTCAACTTCAATATTTCTTCCAGTCTGTTCTTGTTTCTTTGCGACGGACTCTTCAGATGCTTGTATTTCAAACTTCAACCAATTATTTCTGTCGTTTATATTTTTAAATTGAGAATATCTACCTCTTTTGGAAAGCAATGCTCTTTGCTCCTGTTGTTTTTCTTTTAATTCTGTACGTAAAGTGGATTCCGTAGCATTAACCGCTTCCAATGTTGACTTCACTTTGCCGAACTTTACTTCTTTAGAATCAATTAATCTTTTTAGTTCTTCTAATTGGAGCAAAATATCATCCTCGGATCCTTCATAGAGTTCTTCTTCTTTGAGCTGAGCGGTAATCTCACCGATTTTACTCAAGATTTCTTGTATCTCCACATCATTTTCCTTTTTATCAATAGACACCAATCTCTTGTCAGAGTTTAGTTGAGAAATGTCGGATTCCAATTTATTTATGTTTTTCTCGTTATTTGTTATCTGTTCATATGATTCATTGGTTGTATCCAACATGTTGGTGTATTCTGATTCAATATTCTCTATTTGCTCATTCAAGCTTGTTAGTTCCCTATCAAATAAGTTGAATTCAAGAATTTTCTTTTTGTTGTTCAATTTTTCAAATGCCTTTAAATCATTCTTTTCCATATCCAAATCGTCTAGTCTACTTTCAATGTATCTCAACATTTCATCAATCTGTTCTCTTTTCTTATTGGTATTGGTCATTTCTCTTTGTGAATCCTTCAATTTTGTTTCAAAAACTTTGGCACCAGCAACTTCTTTCAGTAATTGTAATCTTTCAGTGTCCTTAGCATTTGTTAATGCAGTGACTCTACCTTGTGGAACAATGTAATAAGGGTTTGATTTGGAGAATCCTGCATTTTCAAGCAGATTCATAATGTCCGATTTTGTGGCCGATTTGGAATCCAATGAGTAATCATCCTTTTTCATACCAATGGTTCTACGGATTGCAATCTCATCTTTATCGATTGGAATTCTACGATCAGTATTGTCAAAGATAATTTCCACATAAGCAGACATGACTGTTCCTGAACCCTCGTGAATCAATGATTGTCTTTCTTCTCTTGACATGTTGGTGTATGCATCTGAAAGCACAAATCTGATGGCTGCAAAGAAATTAGACTTTCCTGATCCATTCCGTCCCACAACAACATTATGATGTGGGGAGAATGCATCAATGATCGTCATGTTCTTATAGGTTTTAAAACCTTGAATGACAATCTGAAAAAGTTAAGAATGGAAATTTGAAAAGAGTTTATGTTAGTAAGTTGACAAAGAAAGGTAAAAAAAAAAACGGAAAAAAAAACAACATTGCATACTCTTTTGATATACATTGGTTCTTGACTATAAGTATTCTTAATTAAATGAATATCAATGATAATAGTTGTGTTTCAATAAAGGTTGTCTATTATATAAAGAAAATGGTATATTGATTGCCCTGTTTCCCATTTCATTAAAAATGCAAATAACGCTTCCTTAATTTTTTTTTTTCGCGTTGCATTTTGGCAGACGCGACTACTATGCCTTCCTCTACTTTACTTTACTATAAGTATGTATGAGACGAATGATATTATAGAATTGGGTTTACGTAGATCGATACATAAATACACATAGTGGGATTGAAAGAAGTTTTAACCTCTGTAGTAGGATGGTTCAATGAATGGCATCTTAGCAACTTCAGCTTCTCTTAGCTTACCTCTGATTTCCACAAGAATTTTAGTACCGGTCTTGTTATATGGCTTGTTTAGGAAAGCTTGACCAACGTTACCACCAGTACTTGGAGATGGGGAACCAGAACAAACAACACCAATTTGCTTGGTTGGCTCATCAATGGAGAAAATCTTGTTGGTTTCTCTTGGAGATGGACCCTTTGATTTAATACCGACCCTCTTGAATGTCACTGATTTTGGTGATGCAATTTGTGAAAGAATCTTGGATGCACCATTGAAACCTGCATCTGGGGATCTTCTGGATTTTGACACTAACCAGTTCAAAGAGGCTTCAATTGGAGTAGTATCTTCGTTTAATTCGTGACCGTACAAGCACATACCAGCTTCTAATCTCAATGAATCTCTGGCAGCCAATCCAATTGGCTTGACAGCTTCTTGTTCTAGCAATGCTCTTGTGAAAGCAACAGCAACCTTTTCGTTAGGAATGGAAATTTCAAAACCATCTTCACCAGTGTAACCACCTCTGGCAATATGGAACTTTTCATCAGTACCGAAGCCCTTCAAATCGATGAATCTAGAGTTACCAAAGTATAGGGAGGATAAGTTTTCAGTAGTGAATTTGGCGACAGTTTCAGCAGCCTTTGGACCTTGAATTGCTAGCAAGGTACCTTCAAAGTTTTCGTGAGTGATCTTGTCACTACCTTCAAAGTTACTTAGTTCATTCTTAATGAATGCAATGTCCTTGTCTCTACAACCGGCGTTAGTGACAATGTAGAAGGAGTCTTCATCATGCTTGGTGACAATGGTATCATCGATGACACCACCTTCCTTGTTTAGCAAAACACTCAAACTGGATTGGAAATTTTTTAAACCTGAAAAGTCAGTTGGAGTGATCTTGTGCAAGAATTTTGTAGCACCTGGTCCTTTCAATCTGTGTTGCAACATGTGGGACACATCAAAAATACCGGCATTAGTTCTGGTCCACTTGTGGGATTCAATATGAGATTGTCCCTTATACAACACTGGCATTGAGTAACCAGCAAATGGAACCATGGTAGCATTTAACTCTAAATGTAAGTCATACAATGGTGTCTTTAAAAGGTTTTCAGGAGCAGCAGATGAGTAACATCTCTTAATTGTTGCTGATCTTGTGGAGGAAGAGATAACAGATCTTAACATTTTGAATTGAATATAATCTCAATTGAAATTCTGTGGAGAGTATGAAGAGAAAAACTTTAAGAAAGGAAAGAAATAACAACGACAAACAGTATCCCAGAGGAGAGAATGAATCGTTTTACAGACATTTCCAATTGAAATGGATTTTATCAATCTTTTATACAGATCGTTAAAAGGTTCCAAGTGGGACACAGGAAAAGGTAGAAGTCAGTCAAGAAGTCAAGCTCTTACTGACTTCTCTATGGCTGTTTCCTTGACTCCTTTATCGACGCGTCTATTACCCCGGATATATCAGTCCTTCCCAGTCGACGAATTTCACACCGGTACCGGTCCTTTTTTTTTTCAAGAGAGAAAGAGCGGAAGAGTTGATGAAAAATATTTCTCTAATATGAGAGAGAAAATAAATGAATCATCAACTATTTGAGAATAGTTATTTTTCATTTCTTTCAAGGTTCTATAGATATAAATACATATATATTTAATTAAGTGTATCTGGATACTTTTAATACGCATATAGTATATATTTACAATATTTTACTACAAAGAAAAAAAAAAAAATGACTACTACCAAGAACATTGTTTTATTACCAGGTGACCATGTTGGTACCGAAATTATTGAAGAAGCTGTCAAGGTTTTAAAGGCTATCTCTGAAGTGAAGCCAGAAATCCAATTCAAGTTTGAAAAGCACTTAATTGGTGGTGCTTCCATTGATGCCACCGGTGTTCCATTAGCTGACGATGCGCTAGCTGCTTCTAAGAAGGCTGATGCAGTTCTATTAGGTGCTGTTGGTGGTCCAAAATGGGGTACTGGTGATGTCAGACCAGAACAAGGTTTATTGAAGATCAGAAAGGAATTGAACTTGTATGCCAACTTGAGACCATGTCAATTTGTCTCTGACTCCTTATTGAACTTGTCACCATTAAAGCCAGAGATTGTCAAGGGTACTGATTTTGTTGTTGTTAGGGAATTAGTTGGTGGTATT
Organism: Ambrosiozyma vanderkliftii; assembly: GCA_003705225.2. NCBI lineage: Eukaryota > Fungi > Ascomycota > Pichiomycetes > Pichiales > Pichiaceae > Ambrosiozyma > Ambrosiozyma vanderkliftii. The sequence goes on from PPHW02000025.1 coordinate 37,784, forward strand.
TACTTTGGTGAAAGAAAAGAAGATGATGGTTCTGGTTTTGCCAGTGACACTGAAGCATACTCTGTTCCAGAAGTGCAAAGAATCACCAGAATGGCTGCCTTTTTAGCATTGCAAAGCAACCCACCATTACCTGTTTGGTCATTAGACAAGGCCAATGTGTTAGCCTCATCCAGATTATGGAGAAAGACCGTTGAAGAGACCATTAAGAATGAATTCCCTCAATTGACCGTTCAACATCAATTGATTGACTCTGCTGCTATGATCTTGGTTAAGTCACCAACCAAATTGAATGGTGTTGTCATCACCAGTAACATGTTTGGTGATATTATCTCCGATGAGGCCTCAGTTATTCCAGGTTCCTTAGGATTGTTACCATCTGCTTCATTGGCTTCTCTACCAGACACTAACGAAGCCTTTGGTTTATACGAGCCATGTCACGGTTCTGCTCCGGATCTACCAAAGGGTAAGGTTAACCCAGTTGCTACAATTCTATCTGCTGCCATGATGTTGAAGTTGTCCTTGAACTTGTTGGATGTGGGTAAGGTTGTTGAAGAAGCTGTTGGTAATGTTATTGACTCTGGTATTACAACTTCTGATCTAGGTGGTAAGTCATCCACTACTGAAGTTGGTGATGCCATTGCTGCTGAAGTTAAGAAGCTATTATCCAAGAAATAAACTATAAATATTAAATATTAAATGTAACTCCACAATATTATATAATATACTACTGCATGATCAATTAAAAAAAAAAAATTAAAGATATGAAAGACTAACGATATAAAATCATATAATATATAACCATAAAGAGTATTAATATGTAATAAAATAAAATATACATTTAATATATTGGTATGATATCATCATTATCATTAACATTACTAGTACCATTCTATATAATATATAATACAATCTAGACGAGGTAAACATGATCTATAAATAGGATCATGATTAGGTCGATAAGACGATTCAAGATGTGCTTGCGGAGATGACAGTAACAGTGAGAAGGGGGGGGGGGCCTTGCCCTGCCAACCCAGTGCGGATATCAAAAAGAAACGCAATATTTGTGTTGTTACCAGGGTAAAAATACAGTAGAGCGCGCGTCGATTTCTCTGAGCTCAGCTCAGCTCACCATTCACTTTTTTTTTCTTTTTTTTTTGGGTTGTCTTTGCGGTTTGTTTTTATTTTGACTTTTCCTTCTCTCTCATCTTAAAATTCCTTCCCTCTCATACATACATTTTTAAAGCTTAAATAATAAATGCTTAAAGGTTGTTTATTTTTATTTTAACTGGGAGAGCTAATTGACACCTATCCTATCCTATCGATAATAATACAGTAAGTAATAATATTAAGTTGTAGCCAGGCCTCACAAGATATATTATTACATTTACCACTGAAAAGACCTACAGTAAGTAAGTATAACTTATACAGAAATAGAAAGTGTATTGTATGGAAGCTCCAATGATTATATAGTCCACCCCTATCTATATATTATTAGTAGAGTTTTTTTTATTAAATACATCATTAAGTAATGTGTGCTTCTTCTCTCTTCTTTTTTTTTCTTTCTTTTTTTTTTTCTTTCGCCTTTTTTTTCTTTTCTTTTTATAAGTGTTTATTATTTATTTGATTGATTGTCTGTTTCAAAAATAAATAAATACAAAAAAAAAAAAGCTTACTGTTGTACTGTAACTGTGTTTTGTTTTTCCTCCCCATTTTGTAAATTGATCAAATGTTCTAAAGAGTTTTAATCTTTATTTAACTTAAACTACTTTAACCATTAACGTTTATCAATAAAAACAATTACTTGATTTAGCTATAATACCAACCTCAGCTTTACACTAGTTAGAGTACAGTCATTCGCTTATACATATATCTATCTATCTCTTCAGTGTTTATAATTGCTCTCTCCTCCCCCCACCCACCTCCGTTGAAAACTTTCCCCTAATTCATCAGAAAAAAAAAGGCAGACGTTGGATGGTCTATCTTTTTCTTTTCATATAAACAAGCAAATAAAAAGTAAGAAGGTAAGCATATACATCTCCATCAACAACAATAAACCCTAATACATTAACTGCAATTGTCACCTGTGTATCATTTCATTTCATTAGCTTCAACTTGATAATTCTTGTCATTATCAATTATCAATATTTTTGTTGTTGAACAAAAAAAAAAGAAAGAAAATAACAACAACAACAACAACTATCACTACTTCATTTCATATAACATAACATTGATACACCGATGGTTCTAAAAAGCAAAATAACATCAAGTTTCAATTTGATACCTCTCCTTACGGCACTGGTGATACTACCGGCCGTCCAGGCTGAATTTTCTTACAAGGGATGTTACTCATCAGATGACTTGTCTTCCCTAACTAGTAAGGGAACTTATATGTACCAGTCGTCAGGTTATTGTACTGAAGAGTGTGCAGGTTATGCTGTTGCTGCTCTTCTGAATGGTTCCGAATGTCTATGTGGTGATTCCCTACCAACCGGATCAACCGATGAATCAAGCTGTGATGTTGCATGTTCAGGGTATCCTTATCAAAACTGTGGTGGTTCAGACTATTACTCTGTGTATGTTGACCCATCAGTGACACCTGATGATGATGATGATAGTTCATCATCTGAAGCATCTTCATCATCAAATTCAGAATCATCGTCTTCATCATCTGGAACATCTTCCTCAAGTGAGGCTAGTAGTAGTAGTTCTTCATCATCGTCGTCCTCCGCTTCTAGCTCATCCTCTTCATCTGCTTCATCTACTTCATCTACTTCTTCATCTTCCTCTTCTTCCACAACTTCCTCTTCAACTAAGCAGACTACAACTTCTTCATCCTCTACTACAAGTTCTAGCTCGTCATCCTCTTCAGCTTCTTCAGTCACATCCACTTCATCATCTTCATCATCGTCTTCTTCCAAAACACAAGCAGCTACAACAACAACATCGGCCAGTGCCTCTGTGAGTGTCATTGTCTCCACATCTGTCTCTCCAGGAAAAACAGAAACATCTGTCATTGTGATTACCACTTCAATTGCAACTGCTACTGCATCAGGTTCAGCTTCTGCCACAGCCTCAGCATCTAACAGTAACCAAAGTAAGAAGTCCAGTGGTGGTGGTGGTTTAAGCGGTGGCGCCATTGCTGGTATCGTCATTGGTTGTGTCTTTGGTGTTATCCTACTAGCATTGCTGGCATTGTTGCTGTTCTGGTTAAGAAGAAAGCATAATGATGATGAATCTGATGAGGAATCCATTCAAGAGAAGGCAATGTCATTGCCACCTCCATTGCCTCTAGCATCACGTAACAATGCTACAAACCCTCCTCTTTATGCACAACATGACTTTGGATTTGTCAGTACAGAAGATAGACTAGACAACCTGGGAACTACAAGAAGATTCAGTGATGGTTCCCTACCAGATGCAGCAGCAAACAGTAGTGGTGGATCAGGTGGTGGCTTAAGAGTTATAAATCCTGATCTGAGTGATGATGAGTATTAGATTACCTAGTACCTAACAACCATCTATCTTCTCTTCTGCATTTATGCCCCCCTCCTCTTTCACCTTCTAATCCTTACTGATAACCAATCCCAACTTGTATTATGTTTTCAAAAAAAAAAAAAAAGAAAGGAGAGAACTCCCCTCTTCTATCTTGCATTGCTTTATTAATAAGATTATAATCCAACTCATGATACCTCTTCTCTATATTCATAGATTGGTCTAACCAATTTATATATGATGAACTTTCCCTACACATTTATTCTTTCTTACATTTCATTGTATTATATCAACCATATGGTGTACCAACTTCTTTCTTCGTTGTCTTGTTTATTATACTTATATATTCTGCAATACTCTGTGATATCCAAACCTTCTATTTATGTTTTTCCTCCTTACCCTTTTTGATTTTCGTTATTATACTATTGTTTTTGTGTACGTTCCCTTCCTCATTTCTTCTTTTGATTCCCCGTTTCCTTTACTTTCCTTTTCTTTTCTTTTCTTTCCCTTCTTACTCTTACTATTTTACCTTATTATTTCTTCATTTGCATACCATCTTTCTTCTTACTTTTTTTGATTTTCAATTTTTTTGTAGTTTTATAACACACCTCTTAATTTCATCTTTTTTTCATTGTTAATTACTATATATATATTTTCAGCTTATAAACTATATGGTTATGAAGTACTAATTACGAGATAATATTTTACAATTTACAGTATTTGCTTCTTTCTTTTAAATACCCAGCAGAAAAGTGTATATGACATATTAACATATTGTAAACAACAATATGAAATAGAGAAATAAAGAGCTAAATGGAAAAAAATACAAAACGATTCAGAAAGCATGAGATAATCAATCAATCAAGCAGAATCTCTCGTGGTTGCCTGGTCTTTCAGTGATAAAAAAAAAGCAAAAACATAAATCACTCATAGAAATGGTGATGTTGTAGTATTGTAATAAACATATAGGGTAGAAAAGTGTATCATCAAAAGCATGAGTGTATAACAACGAAATATCACAATAACAAAGAAAGAGGAGAAACAACAACAACAAAAAAAAGAATCAAAAGGTGAAAAGGTAAGGTTTTATATATACAAATATCTTATGTTATGTTATGTTATGTGTGTGGATGTGTGGATGTGCGTTAGAGTAGAGGGGGAAGAGAGAGACAGAAGTCTTTAATGGCCTGCCCATTCAATGGAGTTCAAGTCGATACCCTCCTTGACCATTTCATATAGAGGACTCAATTCTCTCAAGAAATTGACTCTTTCGGTGATTGCAGTAATGACATAGTCAACTTCTTCTTCAGTAGTGAATCTACCGATACCAAATCTGATAGAAGAGTGCGCTAGTGCATCATCAGCACCTAATGCATGCAAGACATATGATGGTTCTAATGAAGCAGAAGTACAAGCAGAACCAGATGATAAGGCAATATCCTTTAATGCCATTAACAACGATTCACCTTCAACGTATGCAAACGAAATGTTAACACAACCTGCAAAACGATGGATTCTAGAACCATTCAATTGCGTGTGTTCAATCTTCAATAAATTATCCATTAACTTGTCAGATAGCTTCTTGATGTGTGCATGATCAGCATCGTATTCCCTACCCATCAATCTAGCAGCTTCACCGAAACCACAAACTAATGGTGGAGCTAGAGTACCTGATCTTAAACCTCTCTCTTGACCACCACCATTAATTATAGGTTCAAGTCTAACTCTTGGTCTTCTTCTAACATACAAGGCACCCATACCCATTGGACCGTAAATTTTATGAGAGGAGATGGACATCAAATCAATGTTCATCTTATTAACATCAACTGGAACCTTACCATATGCCTGGGCACCATCGGTGTGGAAAAACACCTTATGTTTTCTACAAATTCTACCAATGTCAGCTAGTGGCTGTAGGACACCAATTTCATTGTTGACAGCCATGACAGACACTAAGCATGTATCCTTTCTGATAGCCTTTTCTAATTCTTCCAAATTGATCAGCCCATCAGTATCAACTGGTAAATAAGTGATATCAAATCCCTCTTCTTGTAAACGTCTGCACGAGTCCAAGACACACTTGTGTTCCGTTTGAGTTGTGATGATATGTTTCTTTGTCTTACCGTAGAATCTGGCAACACCTTTCAAAGCCATATTGTTACATTCTGTGGCACCTGAAGTGAATATAATTTCCTTTGGGTCTGCATTGATGATCTCTGCGATATACTTTCTGGCAACTTCAATCTCCTTGTCACTTTCCCAACCATAAGCATGGGTGGACGAGTGAGGGTTACCGTATAAACCAGTGTAAAATTCTAGCATTTTATCTAAAACTCTTGGATCTGTTGGGGTTGTGGCTTGCATGTCCAAATAGATAGGTCTCTTACCGTACAAGGATGGATTTCTTTTGGCACTCTTTATAGATATTTGGGAACCCTTTGGAGGTTGTGCACTGACATTGCCACTAGCACTAGAGCTGGCCTTAGCAGCAGTAGCCACAGTTGATGATTTCACAGACGCATTGGTCACTGGTGACTGTGAAGTTGATAAAGAAGCAGTGGAGGAGAGTGATCTTAAATTAACCAAGTGCTGGCTTGATGACGACAAACGTGCAGTTAGAAGTTGCGATCTAAACATTTGTGTGTAATCTTAATGTGGTAGTATTACCGTTTCTGATAACAATAAGTGTATATAATTATGTCCAGATAACTTGATTGCAATTGATAGTACAAGGAGGAATAAGATTTCTGGATAAATGTATCATAAATTTTGTTTCAACCTGATGATGATTAATTTAAAGTAGAAAATTTTGAAAATGGCAAAAAATTTCGCTTCGCTCAGAAAAACAAAAAAAAAGAAAGCAAAAAGACGATCGGCTCCGCTAATATGCGAAAATGCAAATATTTTAAACACCGATGATAATATATGTTATCTATCTGGCTGTTAGTTTATTCGTCAAAATACTTAATACTGATAATAATAATAATGATAATAGTAAAGATAAAAAAACTTCAATTGATAAGATTTATATATATATATATATATACAAGATAGGTATGTATTTATATGTCATGGGATGGGTCAATGCTAAGTATTCATACTAGTAGATGTAGTCTCCGTCTGAAAGCCGACATTCGCAGATCGATCGACCGATAAGTTTCTTTTTCTTCTTTCTCTCGCTTAACTCTTTTTTTTTTCCTTTTTTTTAAGGTGGGTGTTTGTGTGGTCGGTTAGTTGGTGGATCGTTTACATGGAAATGTATGTAATCCTATACAAAGGTGTGCTTTAATTGTGTATTTATACAATCAATTAAACCCAGGAAAAAAAATCAAATCGAAAAATCGAAAAATTGAAAAAAAAAAATATTAGAACCAATTTGTTCCAATGGATTCATCATCATCTAATTTCAATCAATTCACTGTGTCTCTTATATCTGGTGGTTCAGCAGGTACTGCTACCGATCTGGCATTCTTTCCAATTGACACTATCAAAACTAGATTGCAAGCTAAGGGTGGATTTTTCCATAATGGTGGATTCAGAGGATTATACAAGGGTTTAGGATCTGCTGTCATTGCATCTGCACCCTCTGCATCGTTGTTCTTTGTCACTTATGATACATCCAAGACCTATTTGAAGTCTATACTACCACAATACATTGAGAACAAGAACATGGCATTGAATCTTTCTCATATGATCAGTGCCTCCCTTGGTGAAGTCGCTGCTTGTATGGTTAGAGTGCCAGCTGAGGTGATTAAACAAAGAACCCAATCACTACAGTTTAAATCATCCCTAGAATCGTTCAAGTATGTCATCACCAACCAATCCGGTGAGGGTGTCATCAATGGTTTGTACAGAGGTTGGTCAACTACCATTATGAGAGAAATCCCATTCACAATCATTCAATTTCCATTGTATGAGCAGCTGAAGCTAAAATGGGCTGAAGTGGAAAATGTGGACAGAATCTCACCTCTAAAGGGTTCTCTATGTGGTTCCATTGCAGGTGGTATCGCTGCAGCTTTGACTACCCCATTAGATGTCTTGAAGACTAGAATAATGTTGAGTGAAACTAAGATACCCGTGTTCACATTGTTCAGAAAATTGGTTGAAGAGGAAGGTTACAAGGTTTTCTTACGTGGTATTGGTCCAAGAACTATGTGGATCAGTGCTGGTGGTGCCATCTTCTTGGGTGTCTATGAAACTGTCTCCTCTATCTTAACCACTCCATCTAAGGATTCTTCAGATAAAAAGCTGTAATCTGGGAGGTTTTTTTTTCCTGTTCACATATCCTTCCTTTAATAATATCTGTGTAATATAGCTGTATAGAGTTCTCACATCCTGATTATAGACTAAAAATATATACATTTCGTGCATATACCAAAGAATGTCATTTTACTTAGTATATAGTTCGTTCATTAATTCATTAATTCATTATATTTCGCTGATCTATGTAATTATTTATATATATATATATATACATATATATATCATTTCAATCTTCCTCCTCGTCATCATCAAAATCGAATCCAAAGCTGAAACCAGAATCAACCTCTTTAGTTAGCTTCTCCCACATCTCGGACTTCTTAACTTTACCCTTATTATTTTCCTTCTCTATAGATCTCAATTCTTCAAATGCTTGCTTCATCTCTTGATCATACCCATCAGCATGTAATAGCTCAATGAAAAATTCATATATAGGCAGTTCGATTTCACAATGTAATTCCCCTATATCTTCATCATTTATCTCATCCTCATGTTTTGAAACTTTACTCAAATACTCCTGAAACACCTTCAAGTTCTCATCATCATATAATTTCTCTCTACCTTGTAAAAATTTCTTCAGAACAGAATTGAATTTCTTTGAATGGAAGCCACTGATTTGATCCTTCTTATTCTTGAAAAAATTAAATGCTTCACCTAACTTAACCTCTGGAACAAAGTTTGCCGTTAATGCAACAGAATCCTCTAAATTGATAACTGTATGCCACCATCCTGAAGGCACATGGATACATTCACCAGGATAGGTGATACCAATAATGCAAGTGTATCCATCCTTGTTCACGCATTCTTCAGATAGTTTCACAGAGTCATTGTAAAACCCAGATAAAACCCATTCAGCCAATCCCAATGGAGACGTCACTTCACTTTCTTCTGTATCCGTCATAACTCCTGGTGGTTTCAAATCAGGTGGTAACATAACCCATAATTTAGTACCCATCAAACAAGCATTCCATGCAGAGGTACTGTTTGGATCCTTGTGGAATGTAGAGCCGGATCTAGCAGGACCCATAATTAACCATGTGTTATCTGGTCTGCATTCATCAAACTTAGTGAAATAATCAGTCTTGGAGTACATAGGTCTCTCAAATTCATTCTTCAATTCTTGCATGGCCTTGGAATTACAATCGAAAAGATACAATGGATTCTCATCAATGTTATGATGAGCGTATGAATTATAAAGAGCCAGTTCCCAATCAACTGATTCTTCACGGAACTTAACATCTGGGAAACGAGAGAGTAAATAGTCAATGTCCCATTTTGGCCATCTTGGGTTGTTTGTATCTTGATCTAAGGGATCAGGTTTCATTATGAAAGGATAGTTATGCCATTTGGTATTAAACTCGTCCATATTCATTGAGGATTCATATAGTCTTGGTATTGTTCCCTTAATAGGAAAATCCAATGGTGACTTTAAATCCTGCGAGTGGAAAATCTTTGTGTCTTTATTCTGTAATTCCTCTTTGATTGTGTTATGGAAGATTCTTTCATAGTTAACTTGTGAATTTTGATATGGAATATAGATCAAGTCAGAATAAATCATGTCACAGTTAATCTTCGGTTCCTCGTCTAAACCAAGCACAGATTTTTTCCATGATCCCTTCCATTTGGGGAACTTTTCGGTGTTTTGTTCACTGAGATAAAAATTCTTCCAGATTTCTTCAAAACTTAAGAATCCGTAAAAGAATTTACTTGTGCAAAGCAAGTTCATCAAATCGGTTTTGTTGTCTAGATATGATACTATTTTCATAATCAACTCATCAGGTAGTTTTTTGAAATCACCCATGGAATCATTTATTCTTTGAAGTTGTTCATCTGTAGATATTAGCAAGTTACCAGATGGTTTTATGTTTAATGGATGTTTGGCTAGATTCAACTTCAATGAAGATGAGATGTATCTTGAGCTTGGAGTGTAAGAAATTTCAGCTTTCTTAACCCTTTTTGGTTCAGGCTCATATAATTCTGTTTTTGATGGCATCTTCTGATGACTTTTTTTATAAGATTGAGATTTTATGGAATACTTCCAATGGGGGTAGATCGGGGTATAGTATGATTGTGTTGTATATCTTTATTGTAAAGGTAAGATGATTGAAAAAAAAAAAATCTTTTTTTTTTAATATTCTCTGTGCGGCTTAAAGATATTACGATATCACAGTATTTGGGTCTATCGACTCGGAATGCGGTCGTTTTTTTACTTTTAATTAAGAATCAATACTATCATGAATATGGATTTAATGGCTATATAATATATATAGTTAGAAATCTTCGACAAAATAAGTTAATAGTTTATTAGAAATGAATATCAGAAGAGTATATGTACATAGTTATATACAAGAGTTAAATGTCCTTCACAAAAAGACAAGTTCATACATAATATGAATGTATTAATGTTAAACTTTTTAAAATTTAGTAAACATACAAGACCCCGACCCGACATCAGTTTTCTTTCTTTGGCTCAACAGGTAATGTTTTTGGTCTTTGAACCAAGTATTCCTTCTTTCTTAGTGTTCTATGATAATCTCTTTCGGTCTTACCTGGGTACAACAACTTTTCATCTAATGGGTTTGCAAATTCTTCTTCGTATGGAGCTGGTTTCAACTTAGCATCCTCTTCCTTCCATAATTGTTTGATCTGGGAGACACAGTTCATGCACAAGAAATGGGATCTCTTGTAGTGACCACAAGCTGGACATCTGTTTAAGTTATTGTTTAATTTTATTTGTTTTCTACCTGGAGCGTATAATCTTTGTCTTCTCTTCATATGAGAAGTTTTCTTTTTTGGAGCAGCTTTCAAGATACCGTTATCATGGAAAAATGGAATATCAGCTGGGTTTGCATCCAATTGTTCAGATAATTCTTCTAATCTAGGGTCAATTTGTGTCTGTTGTTGTTGTTGTTGTTGTTTTTGTTTCGGTTGTAAAAATGATGGAATAGGTATAGAGATTCTAATTGATGGGGTTGATGGTAATCTAGGAAGTAAAGCATCCATGGATATAAGACCCCTCAGGGATAGTGGTAGAGAAGCCATTATTGAGTATATGTGAATTTTTTTATAAGTTAGTTACAAGATTAATGGATATCTCTATACACAAAAAGGGAAGTAGTCAAAAATATTTAAAAACCAAAAACTAGAGAAAGTAACTTTAATGATTATTAGAATTTTCCAAAGTTTTTCAGCTTTCGTCTCAGAAGGAAAAAAAAAATAGAGAGAGAGAGAGAGAGGATCTAGCATAACAGTCATGTAATCTGAATAATACGAAAAGTATTGTGCGTTCCAATTATGCTGTATTGTGCTGCGCCCCATGTATTTACAGAACTTCATCAGCCACAAGCCTCTAGAACAACGCGTCGACCTCCCGCTTGAATAATTTAAGCTAGGAACACCAGCCTCATTCCCCTTTTAGGTTTTTCTTTGTTTTGTTGTTCAAATATAAAAAAAATTGGCAATTTGAGTATACGCGTAGGGGGGAGGAGGAGAATGTTACCCTTTGTAAGATTAATTGTTTATGTTAAACATCTTCTTTTGAAATCAATTACTTTCATCGTATAAATATAGATATAGATATATAACGCCCAATCAGGATAATTTATTAGTCTTTACTTCATATATTTATCAAAAGCAAAAAATAAAATGGCTTCTGTTCAACCATCAAACTATGTCGGTTTTGACACCATCACCACTCAGATCGAGAACAGACTTGTTAAGAGAGGTTTCTCTTTAAACGTTATGTTAGTTGGTTATTCAGGTTTAGGTAAATCCACCTTGGTTAACACTCTATTTAGCTCACACTTGATTGATTCAAGTGCTAGAAAAAACGTGTACGAATTAGTTGACAAGACCCCTGAAATCACTGTTACCTCCCATGCCTTACTTGAAAACAATGTTAGATTGAACTTGAACATCATAGACACCCCAGGTTTTGGTGACCAAATAAATAACGACAAATGTTGGGAACCAATTATGAAGTATATTAAGGATCAACAAAATCAATATTTGAGAAGAGAATTAAATGCATCAAGAGAAAAGTTTATCAAAGATACCAGAGTTCACTGTGTCTTGTACTTCCTTCAACCAAATGGTTACGGTTTAAAAAACTTGGACATTACTGTCTTGAAGAAATTAACTGAAGTTAGTAATGTTGTCCCTGTTATTGCCAAGGCTGATACTTTGACCTTAGAAGAGAGAGCCAACTTCAAGAAGATTTTACAATCACAATTTGAACATTACAACTTGAAGATGTACCCATATGACTACAACTATGATGATTTATTAACTGACGATGAGAAACAATTCAACAATGATATAAGATCATTATTACCATTTGCCATTGTCGGTTCAGAAGAAGTTATAACTACTCAATCAGGTGAAAAAGTTAGAGGTAGAAGAACTAAATGGGGATTCATCAATGTTGAGGATGTTACTCAATGTGAATTCGTCTACTTGAGAGACTTTTTAACCAGAACTCATTTGTATGATTTAATTGAATCCACTTCTATGGTTCACTACGAAACTTTCAGATCCAAACAATTGACTGCATTAAGAGAAAACGTTGGTTCCAGAAATTCACAAATGAATCCACAGGCCAATGCATCAGCCCACACTGCACAAACTGCCGTTGGTCAAACTGTCTCAAACACTTCGAGCAACAACTCCCATGTCAATGGTGTTCCTCAAGTACAAGGTTAAGATTTAATGAAGAAGTATTTCCCTTTTTATATATATACCAACTCTTAAGGATTCTAATTTTCAATTTTTACTACTACACCGATTAACAACCCACAGATCTCTATACCATACAGTTCTCCACCATCGTCTGTTGTAAGTGCATATCAATAAATATGTATGTATGCGTATATGTATTTATATGTATATGTAGCTGTTGTTTGTGAATTTTTACTGCTTAGATTTCTATTTTTTTTTTTACTTTGCAAACCGTGTTTCATTTGTTATCTATATATACCATGTGTTATTTCTTTATATTTTTTTATATCCTTTCACCTCTTAGTTTTTCTACATTTTTAATACCATCTCCTATATCATTTATTTCGTATCCCTGGTAGTATATATATATATATGCATATATCTAATGTTTTCTGGCATACATTGTGATCACATTCCCACGTCAAGATTTCTGACTTTTGGACTACGTCACATTCCGACAATACTACACCACTAATGATCAACAATTAATTAAGGATCTTCATTTTCCGTTCACTCAATTGATCAATCAGTTACGTCTCTTGTTCTTCTGGTTTTGGTAATTATGTTCCATATACTTTTCGTGGGTCTGATTACCCAATGGACATGCTAGCTAACTAACTAGGCACTACCGCGTACCTGCAGCCTGGCGTACCTGCAGCCTGCAGGTACGCCAGGCTGCATGGAACTTCTGTGTGTATATATGTATGTATATCAGATGGCCTAATTGATTCTCCATTTCAGTATATATATTTAACAGTCTGTTTGCATTTCAATTATTTTCCTTTCTTCTCAACTAAATGCATATTCTTTAACTTTAAATATTCTTGAGTTTCCTTTAAAAACCATCATTGGATTTTACAATTTAATTAGCTACCAGTTAACATAATGTTTTCAAGATTGCATATGCTACCCCTTATATCGTTTGCATTGGTTTTTCTAGTGTTGATGCTAATTACTCCCCCGTTAACAACGAATCTATATCTAGCAAAATCCAATTCATACATATTTGGAGTTCTTGGATACTGTAACAAAGCAGGAACAAGTTGTACCAATTCTAAAAGTTACAATTTCAATTATTTAAGCAAAACAGACGATGAATTTTATCTTGACAGAGAGACGAGAAATAATCTAGTTAGGGTAGTTACTGTGTTTTCGCCATTGATGGTAGGTATGGTTATCATTTCGTTGCTGTTGAACTCGGTATCTTTGTTTTGTGATAACAGAAAATGCCATTTGGTGACTTTGGTGTCATCGTGTTTATCGTTTCTTTTCAGTATCGTTTTGACCATCTGTTTGTTTTTGACATTTTGCCCTCTTACATCATGGTTAAGTTGGATGACTATTGCAATCACTTTAGCTTTACTTGCTGTAACTGGAATGGATATTCTATTGTTGGTTTTTGCATCAAAGGTATCTGAGGACTGGGTTGCAGATGCACGACTCAAGGCAGCCAATCCGTATGCTGCTATTTTATAATTTGGAGACGGTTGAATGCAATTTGGTTTGGTTTAATTTAAGCTACTGTTGATTACAAGTATGTTATTTGTTTTATGTGTCTCTCTCTATTCGTTCATTTCTCTTAGTGTAAATAAATATACCCTTGTAAATAATGTAAATGGTGGCCCTTAGCAAGTTGCTTTTCGTCTAGTAACTATGGCACTTCCTGCATTGTATAATATTAGGTATCTTTCTATCTCAATTTACCACAAGATCTCATAATCAAGAAAATTCCAGTTATTTGGTATACTTTTAGGGATATAAATAACTATGTAGAGAAAAGTTTTGAAAACCTATAAAAACACTTAAACCAGGGAATGGTGATAAAACTAAATCAACCTACGAATGGCAGATACCTCTGGGAAGCACCGCCTTCATGGCCGCTCTAGCCCCTTTCCTTACATCGGATACAAGTGATCTTTGAAAAAAAATAAGTAATAATAATAGATACATATGGAACTAAAAGTAAAGGTTTCACATCATATGACATAACAAAAATAAATATGTATTAATTATAATATAAACACAAGGATGGACAGAAATCATGAAGCATAACGTATAAAATAATGAATTTCGAGATTCTGGAGAAGATTTACAAATCAGAAGCAACCATAGTCACCAGTATTAACCATACTGTAAGAGAGTCCAGTATGGGATTCCTCCGGTGGAAGGATGATGTCAGAAGAGGAATGCAATGTATTTTCATGTTCTTGTTGTGCCATGTAATACTTGCTGTTCTTCATGTTTGTTTGATCTGTATCGGCATTCATAGTGTTTATGCTTGGTTGGTTGTATTTACTGGAAGGTTCAGTAGAAGAACAGGCAGAAATTGATGTTGTATTGATACCTTGATTGGTATTATTATGTGGCATATTTGAAGCGTCTGGTTTGTGGTAGAACCATTTATCTAGGAATGAAGGCATTTTTATAGGTTGTGGTTTAGTAGTAGTAGTTTCTTGGTGATATTTAGTTAGTTGTGATGGAATGAGTTATGGTCCGTTATAAACAGAGTATGATAAATATCAGTAATATATGTATTGTTGTTTAATATGATAATAATAGGAAACGATTCTTTGATTTAATTCCATCCATCAAGGAAAATTAGGAATTCAAGCTACCTTAAATACTATTTTTAGGAAAGTTATCATCAAATGGACTCCGAAGCGGACTCTGTGATTATTTTTCCTTCCTTCCCACGCGGCTCAAAAAAGATGGGGTCTTCCAGCGAGTCAGTCGGTGGTCACTCTTCATGTGACTGAAAAAAACTTTATTTTATAGTGGAAGATCAATCAAAGGGTGTAAAGAGGAGGAGATGTTTATTATACTACTATATGATTTATTTATATGCAGGTATGTGTGACATTTGGTCCACACATTGTGGGTGTAAGGAGAGGAAGACATGAATTTCGACATCGGACATACATAAATACATGCCAATTCATGCCACATCGATCACAGCCATTACATTCACAGGACTAATTGTCCTGTCTGTTTGTAATATTATATACACGGGCTAGTCCCTTTATATATATCTATCTCTCTAATACTATTGTTGATTAGATTTATCACCTCATCGATAATTGGCTGATAATAACTTACCCAAAATTGCAATAACACAATAACACAATAGATATTAGATAAAATGGTTAATTAAAACATAGTACTTATAACGAGGACGGGAGAAACAAAAAAAAACATAATAAAAGGGTGTGTCAAGCTAAACAATTGATAAAAGAAATAGCAATGAGGAGTAACGATAAGAATGAGAGAAAGAGTTGAAAATAAATATTAATAAAGAAAAACGAATGAAAGTAAATCTTGTCTACCATACAAGAAAATAATGGTTATAGCAGTTTTTTTTTCTCCCTAGAGAAGGGGGGTGTCAAGATGGTGTTTTGGTAGTAATTATTAAAAAAAAAGTGAAATGCGAGTTAAAAATTAAGTATTTGGATATTAATGGAAGTAATGATATGCTGTTTAAGGAAGTTCAAATGCTAGAAGGATAAAGAGGAAAACCCAGTCACAGACCGGCCATAAACCTTTAATCTTCGATGTTTAGTTCATCATCGAGTCTATCAACCAAATCATCAGCTTGATCTTGCAACTTCGCATACCTAGTTTCTAATCTGGCCACCTGAGTAGCCATAGTTTTGTCTCTAGAGGCAAAAGATGCTTCTTCGTCGAGTTCTATGCCTTCTTTATCTTCAAATGCATTTCCTTCATCAAGGTCTTCGATAGTATCTAATGATGCTTCATTGTCAGCGTATTCATCTGCATCATCATCATCACCACCGCCTTGATAGTTATCAGCAGCGGCGTATGCTTCAGTCAAGTCACCTTCTGCAGCTAATTGTGCTTCGATAGATCCATGAGCACGTCTTGAGTCTTCATCATCATCTAACAATTGATCAATAGACTTTGTAGATCTACGTCTAGTAGAGAGGAAGTTAGGAACCTCTTCGTGCTTTCTAGTAGTTAGCCTCTGAACTTTGCTATCCTTTTCCCTTTCTTCTGATTCTTGTTTCTTCACGAATTGGTCAAACTCCCAACCATTATCGAAACCAGCCTGGAACCTAGCGGAATCTGTAGCTGAAGAGGAAGAAGCATCATCCGCCTCTGTTGTTTTGAAGAACAGCGGAGATGACAGGTCTAGCAAGTCATTGGTAGTTGGGAAAACTCTCTCAACCTTTGGTTTAGCAACACTGGTACTATTGCTTTGGCCACCAATAGGGGATAAGGACTCGGATGAGCTTCTCTCCCATGGGAAGATTGGATGGGACTTGACATACTCTTCAACAGGGTCCACATAAACGTACTGAGTTGCAGTATGGGATGAAGAATGTGAGGCCTCGGACCAAGTGATGTGGGATTCATGCAATTTGTATGCTTCACCCTTGGAAGATTCGTCTTCCAAAGGTTGGTTATATGGAGAAGGTTTGAAATAATAAGTTGGGAAATGTAATTTATCTTCCACTTCTGGTTGCTCAACTTCTTCAGCATCACCAGCGGAAAATTGTGAATAATCTTCATAGACAGGTTCTGGTTCTGGGGAAACGGTGTAATTGAAAGTAGGTTCTAATTGCAGATTACCACTCAATCTTAGCAAAGCGGTGTAGTCATTTCCATTAATGGTGATGTTCTCAAAGAATGACCACCAGATTTGGTACAAGTTTTCAAATTTCTGATCATCAACTAGGTTGATCTTGAACAAAGTTTGGTCATCAGCATATGCTCTTCTCTTCCAAGGTTTCTTTGAACCAATGAAATGTAACACACTGATGTCCTTTTTGAATCTGTACAAGGCAGGCAAGTATTCGTAATTGGAATTTAATGTACAATTGAATGCGAAGGGTAATCTTATCCAGTTAGAGCCATTTTCCTTGGATTGTAAATTAAAGTACTCATTTAATAGACCCTGATCAGCACCATCAAAGGAGTTATTGTCCTTGTAGAAATCAATTAATTTATTGTATGTTGGAATAGAAGGTTTCAACAAAAACACACCAGAGTTGAAAATGTCTGGCCAACCAGAATCTGGTGATGCAAGAATCTCATTTTCTGCTAATGGGTGAGAAAAGACACTGTCAATGGACTTAAGGATTAAGGTATCTGAATCCAAATAGAGCAACTTGTCAAACTTGGTCAAATTCCATAGGTTAATCTTGGTTAATGTTTCGTTCAATTCATGTCTCTTCAAGAGGACGTTCAAGTTGAATGCTTCATTGGTAGACTTTGTCTTCAATATGGAGTTTTCTTCAATTGCTATCAGTTCGTCAAAGTAGTTGGAGTCATGGAGTAGTTGGACAATTTCCGGGGAGATGTTCTCAGATGAGTACAGTAACACAATGGGATACTTGGTGTTTGTCTGTTGTAAAGAGTAAGCCACGTTCAGTGCACCAGGTAAATATCCGGTATTTAACAATAAGGTGATGTATGCAAAGTCAGACATTTCGGAGATATATCTTGGTGGCGTGGTGTAGTTGGAATAGAACCGAGACAAAAAGAAGAGAGGATATATATATATATATATATGTAATTATCAAGAAGCAAACAAGGAAACTGGAGAATATGAATACCACCAGTTGTATTGTTATGTCAATTGGTATATGAAAGAGGGGGGAACAGAAAAAAAAAAGGAAGTGAAGGAATGAATATTTTAAAATTAAGGAAAGCTAGCAACAACAAACAAACAAGCACACACACACACACACACACACAAACAAACAAACAAACAGCCAATGCAAATGCAATTGATTAATTCCAGTATTATTATAGAAGTATAAAGTTAAGTAAATTATAAATAATTAAATATACAGTGAGTACACACCCATCTTTATTTAATTAAACCTTAATGCAGTAATCTAATTACTAAGGTGAGCGCAATGAGCATGCTTATTTGGTAATGCCGGTTACTCAGTTAGTTAAGTTTGTGCTGAAAAAATAATTTGTTTGTTTATGTTTTTTTTTTTTGCTCTAATGTGTGTGTGGGGGCGGAACAATCGACCTCTTCAAGAAAAAAAAGAAACAGTTATATACGTCGATCGACGTGTATGTTTTATCCATGGGAGTATTATATAGATAATAGTATAGTAGCAATGATACTACAAGTACCAAGCTATTAGAGAATTATTAAAACAGAATAATAAATTTAATATATAGTTAGAAGTTAGATGGTATCCTGTAAAGTATAATTATATTCCCAGACATCTGAGATTTAAAACATCGAGATCATATTTGCAATAATTTGTTTTTCTGGGAAATGGAATAAGAAGCACAACACAGAGATACATCTTTTTAGAGGTGATGCTATATATACATCTCTATGAATCGAAATAAGATGAAAAGCTAAAGAAAGCAGTATAATTATTAAAAAAATAAAAACACAGAAAAATAAAACAGAAACAAGATACAAAATAGTAATAATAATAAAAAGAGGGGACTAGAAACGATACAACTCTTAGATACTGTTCGAAGAAAAAGAGAATAGAGAAGAAAGAGTAAAGTGAAAATCAAAGAAAAAGAAGGAGAAAACTAATAGTAATAAAAAGAAAACTGGCAATAAAAAGAAATGACGAACACAGAAAATATAGATAGAATATAGTGATGACAAAAAAGCAATAAAGTAAAAGTAAAATTTAAAAAAGAAGAAGGGGAAGGGGAAGGAAAAACAGTACAAAAAAATAGAAATTAAAACATAGCTAAAACATGAGATGAAACCTCTGGGTGAATGATAGACGGGAAAGAAAATAACAGAGCAAGAATGCCAGGGTGCCAATTGCTAAATGATTTGATGATGATTGTAATAATCCACAATATTGTGTTTCTTTTTTTTTTCACATAATAATAAAATAATAATAACCTTGTAAATCCCAATTGTAAGAAGAATAAAAATAACTTGTCAATAAATAATAACAGAACTTTTTGCCTTAGATCTTTTTTTAAACACATAACCAATAAATAAAATAAAAATAAAAACAACTAAAAATAAAACCCTTTTTTTGATTAATTTCGTTTCGAATCAAATATTGGGTAATCATCATCATAATCATGGGCCAACTGGACAGGTTAGATTAATTGGTTCACTTTGCCTTTTTATTTAATTTTCTTTCCTTTTCTAATTATCAGTTCCCGAAATTTCGTCTTCGTAGAGATTGAGAGGGAGATGAAGCATAAACTTTTTTCGTTGGGTTGGTAATATTAATAAATAGATAAAAACAAACAATTTCTTTAGATTATCGTTTTCTATTTGAAGAAGTAATAGTAGAAAGGGGGGGGAGAGCAATTTTTTTTGGTTGTTGAAATGAATATTATATGATTTTTTTTTAATTGATAATAGTTGACTACCTTGCACTGATTGTAAAGCATCATACCAAAAACATCAAAGAAGAAAAAAGCACACTATTTCTTAAGTATGGATGGAACTGATGATGCTGTAGAGTTAGACACAATAGGATTGGAGCTAGCAGTAGAAGTACTATGGTTACCAGCATCGTCATGATTGGCAGAGGCCGTACCATTGCTACCGGTCTTCTCATCATCCTGTAACTTGATCAATTCGTTAAGGTAATTCTCATCAACGTCAAAAGAAGCTGGATCCTTCCAGAAAAGATATCTCAGAATCTCTCTGATTTGTTGATAATCATATGAACGGCCAGTGCTTTTTTCAAACTCCTTTGAAAGATACTTTAGTTTTTCAATTTCACCGTCATCGACCAAATCCCTCAGAGAAAGCACATCTTCTGGACCACATTCGGAGTTTCCTCCACCTTGTTGGCCAATCAATACTTGGTATCTGTTTCTGGCAGCCAAATATGTACCTACCTTTGCAGCATCAGCAATCTCCACCCATGATTTACCAGCCTTCTTCATGTTAATGATTGTTTCATCTTGTTCCTTGGTGAACTTGGACTTACGTCTAGATCTTTTGGGCTGTTGAGCCTTCATCGATTTCTTGTTTGGTTCCACATTGGCAAATGGAGGTATTGGAATAGATTGGGAAATTTTGTAGGCAAGTTCAGATATGCCTTCGTTTTGAATGGTGATGTCCTTATTCGGAAATTGATAACTAGCAGGAATACTGGAGTTAGCAGTGGACACAGCAGCTGCAGTAGAGCTAGCCTGGTATGCATTTAGTTCGTGTTGCTGGCTAGCAGTGGTAGAGTTGTTTGCGTGAGATTGTTGTTGTCCCTGTTGTAATCCATATAAAGGAGGTAATCCGTAACGGGAAGAGTTATTTGAACCATTACCGTTGCTAGTAGCGTTAGCATTAGCAGCACCGCTGGTACTATTGCTGCTGCTGTTGGTGTTATTAGCTGTGGCAGTGTTGTTGCTACTGTTATTTAGTATGCTGTTTTTGTTGTTGTTGTCGTCGTTGCTTGCGCCGTGAGACAGAGATGTTGAACTTCCCTGAGAAGGTATCACTGTAGGGACAGTCGAACCTGAAGGTGTTGATTGCAAAGCGGAAGAGGGTCTCGATGGATATGAGTGATTAGCTTGTTGTTGTTGTTGTTGATAATTGGCATAGTATGAGTTAGCAGCATTTTGATATGATTGGTAGTAGTTTTGATTTGGGTACTGTTGTTGTTGTTGCTGCTGACTTGCAGTTTGTCGTTTCGACGAATCTTGTGATTGTTGATTAGAATACATTCTTGCTGGTTTGTTAATTTCTTAAATTATCCAAATGATGGGGGAAAAATTATATAAAATCACAGAGTTATGGAATTTCGATTAAGATCATCCAATATTTTGAGATGGTGTATTAATTTATTAGTGATGTTGTGAAAGGGAGTTGAATATAGAATGTTATGTTGTTGGAAGTATTATTAAATGAATCTTTCTTCAGTTTGTTCAGTTTGCAAAGATGATTTTCTTTTTGAATAAAACTTTTCCAGAAAGCAAAATATTGTAAAGAGTTAGTGGTAATTAAATATAGGTTTAAATGAAAACCAAATAAGCTATCTATATTTATATATATGAAAACTAAGGAACAAAAATGGAAGGTGGGTCGGTTTAATTTTTCAATAGAGAAATGTAATAATGTAATAATGGTTATATATATATATATATATAAAAATATGTATGATTTAAAGAGGTGGATAATGGATTAAAGAGTTGGAATAATGGATAATGGATAATGAATAATGGGTGACGGAAAAAAAATCAGACAGAGAGAGAGAGAGAGAAAAAAAAGAAAAGAAACACTATAATAATAATGGAACCTTTATTTTTTTCTTATTATTATATTTTCAAGGTAGAATTAAATCAGGAAACAAACAGCTTATATATATAAATATATACAACAAGTCAAATGATATTAAGTAATTGTGATGATGGAGATACTAGTTGCTACTGATTGGAAAGTTTACTTGTGAGTGTGTGTGTGATTGTTTTCCCAGGAAAAGAAAGTTGGGGGGGAGAAACACTGTATATATAAATCAGGAGGTTTGTTGGAAAAAGAAGGAATCCTAGAGAGAGTAAACCGGATTTGACAATATTGCTGTCGTCTAGAGGGAGAGGGTGGCAGTGTCAGTGCCAGTGCGAACGACAGTGGCGGTGGGTTATTGTGCCGAGAGAGAGGGACAGATCAGAGACAGACACCCACTGAGAGAGAGAGGGAAAAAAAACAAGTGAGCTGTGCGAAAGTGCGCTGTGTAGCTCCCAGTTGTTTGTAGACCGGCTGGACAGTAGCAGTGCCTGTCTTTTTTGGCTACTTAGCTATCGGGTAGGCAGGCTGTGGGGAGTTGGGTGGTGCGGTCTTTTTTTTTCCATCTGTCGGTTGCTGTCGTTGTGTCGTATATAATAATTAACTAATTCTAACTAATACCGGTCAACATCGCCTAACATAAATCTATAGGATAGATATAATATTTGAACCCCATTCCATCATTAAGAAGATTCTTCTTCATCTTCTATGCTGTACGTCGAATCTTCATTATTATTATTATTATTGTAGCATTATTATTTATTTATTATTTAGTATAGCTAGTATTATTATTTATCTCATTGTATAGTCGAAGAGTAAACTTTTTTTTTTCTTATTTATTCTATTAGTAAGGCTTCTTTCGTTCTTTTCCCCTATTATTTATTATTATATTATTATTATATTATTATTATTTTAGTGATATATTTTATCCCATATATACTATGTGTGGTTGAGTTTATTGTACCTTACTTCATTAAAAATTGAGTACATAGTCTATTCCACACACACACACATATAGATATGTATTATCAACAGATGTAGACTGTCCTACGGAATACCTCGCTCCCTTAAAATCAACTTACAATGGTAAACCAAAAAAAAAGGGGAAAAATGATCTGATTTTTTATCTATATATAGCGTATTATTCTGTCCCCATAATCAAAAACGGCTTCTACTTCGTCGATGAACTTTAGTAGCCAGTAGTTGTTTAATTTATTAGTGTTGTTGTTGTTTATCAGCCATTCGATGTAATCGAATTCGAATCGATCGGGGGAGAGAGAGAGGGACAACGGTTTTCTCTCTCCTTCCCAGTTAAAAAAAAAAACATGGGGAAATAGAGCCAGCGAACGACCAAACTAAGGGGGGGCTATGTTCCGTCCGGCATTCAAAGTGAGCGGTGCTGTGCTGTGCTGTGCGGTGCGGTGCGGTGCTGTGTTCTTTTCGCTTTGCTGTATAAACACATGCCAAAAAAAAAGTGTGCGGTGCTACGCATTGTTCTAATGCTCAGTTAGATTCAAGGAGAGAGATAGATAGAGAAAGACACACCATGTGTAGTTAAGTATACCTATGGCAGTACACACAAATATACTGATACTGATATTATTTATATATATATTGTTCTAGTTCTCATAAGCGCAAACAAAGCAGTAAGAAATCATATCATCGTTATATCACCATCATCACGTATAAACAGCAACTGATTACATTGCTACACACAGCACAACCAGGGGGTGGCCAGGAACCGGACACAAACCTGGGGGAGCATCCGGTGGAATATCCGGATCCGGACATAGAGCAAATTTATTTTTACATGCACTCGCCGTGTGAAAAAGAAAAAAAGTTTTTTTTTTCTCTTTTTCCCTTGATAACCTGACTCTTTAATGGTGTTCTATAGTAAGTATATATTATATATACACATATACATAATGATCTATTATTCAGACTTTGTTTATAAAATGTTCATTGCGTGAATGACTGGGTGAGTGAAGTGGGTGTATATATATATGGTATGCATGCATATATTGTATATGTATGTGCCGGTTACCGAATCACCGTTTAGTTCGACGATTTGGTGTCTATCGCCCAGCAAGTTTAAGAAATTAATTCTATTGAATCAACTGACGGCTGTAAACCCGCTTCGTTTTTTTTTTCTTTGGGTTTTATTATATTTTTACTTAGTTATATAACTTATATTAGAGTATCATATATGTCAACCAAACGTTAATACCAAGTTAATTTGCTTCTGTGATTATAATTTCAATTGATCTTTTAAATCACTGAATGAATATCTGCTTAGATAGAGAGAGGTCTTGTATCGCAGTAAGCTTTTTTTTCACCCCACCCTTCCCCTCTCGTCCTAACCCCGGTGTTGCACGGAATGATGGGCTGGGCTCCATGTACTGCAAAATATGTGTCTGTCAATGAATGTATACTATATATATCTAGTCAGTACTAATAAGCAACCAACGGAAAACCGTTCATCTAAGAGGAGTGAAAATAATATGTATATACATTTAATTATATACTCTAATTATAATAATATATAATGTTGTACACATTGTTTAAAAGCGGCGATTGTTTAGGGGGGGGGAGGCCCGCAAGGCAAATGGGCTCTTTCATTTCTTTGAATTTATCATTTAACACCCTTAAAGAAGCATCTTCATTATTTTATAATATAATATACACATAGCAGAAAAATAGTTGTAATTTACTTCTTGATGCCAAACTATTCAGTAAACTAAAGCACTTGTAGAAAATCCCCACTCTTGCCTACGCGTATCTCCGTTAGGACGAACGTTATCCCCTTTCGTATGCTATCCCACTTTGAATTAAGTATTGGAAGGGCCATAATAAATACAAACAGGATTGTTTGATACATACCATTTGACAACCCTGTTCTACAAAAGAAAACAAGTATTTAAATGTATTTAATTATTAAGCTACTTTTTTATTATTAGTGCAAATGTAGAATTAAAACCACTAGTACATAGGCATATTTACAAGAAGTTGAGACTATATAGATATGTTCCACTAACCTAATGTACTTAAACTCCACAAAATACATTGGATCAAGAATTGTAATGACCAGAATAAAACCTTTGTGACCCTAGCCTTTCTAAACTGCTCATCACCAACGTATTCCGCAAAGCTATTGTAAACACCCAACGACAAATCATCCATCAACAACGAGTCATAAACAGTCCATGATCCATCAAAGTCTCGCAAATCCTTAATGACACGGCATCTGATCGGAATGAACGTTCTTCTGGAGTTGATGTAACCAACAATAGGTCTGACCAAGGCAGAATTAATGTAAGAGAGCTCATGTGTAAATAATGGTATACTGGCCTTTGGATTGTTCAACCGAAGATAGAAATCCATGATAAAAATGTTATCAGCATTTAATTTCAACTTCCCATCTTCCGATTCGATCAAAACCTCCTGCTGTTCTTTTCTCTCCTGTTCGTGCTGATACTTATAATATTTAATGATCTCATTCAATGAAATATCATCCCTGGAATATGAAACATTCTTCTTCGGAACGATAATATCACCAATCATATCAACTGTACCCCTGGAAATCCATCCAAATGGACCCTGCATACCACCGTTCAAGTGTTCGATTTTCAAGTTATCTATTCTACATCTAGTCACCTTGTTGAAATTATCATCTTGTAACAAAGTGGCAAACGCTAGATCCTCTTCGTGTCGTCTCTGGTCATCACTGCTGATCTGCTGGATTTCACTATTGATTTTCATTTCATCCTTGAAATCATCGATTCTTTGGATTCTATTAATAGTGAATAAGGATCCATCATATGATCCACTCATATGCTTACTGTTCAAAATGTCAAACATTAGCCAGTTCTTTCTGAATAATGGAACCTCAGCGTTGTAAATAGACACTTGGAACGTTTTAAATCCATTAGGGTTTTCCAATGTCAATAAAACATCCTCCATCTTCAAGTTCTCGATCTCCCAGTCACCTGGCCTAGAGATATTTTTATAATTTGTAGCCTTATCGCCAGGTTTCCAATAAACGTGTGTTCTGTCAACAACACCTCTCATCCCCTTCACAGAGCATTCCTTAATGATCCCCTTACCACCGATCCATTTACTGAAACTCAATGATATATTGACTTCATCTATGGTTAAATCAAACTGTGTGTAGTTACCATCGTCGTATTCATCATTGTTTGCATCCTCATGCAACGTCAGTTCACTTCCCTTCTTCTTGAAATACTCTTGATTTCGAGGACGACGACTCACAAAACAGTTTTTGAACTGAATTTTCCCATCACCCCATCCTGGAACGATTGCACTCTCAAAAGTGACTGTCAATTTAGAGTTTTTGGTGATAATATTGCCAATCTTTTCAGCGACCCATTCTTGGGCAACAACGGTGTTTAATGTGAAAAGCACCAATGAAAAGAAAGTAGTTGTACCAATGGCCAATAAAGCAATGTTACCTGCCAGTAGCCACGATGCAAATGCACTAATATCATCAGTGTTGAAAGGCCTCTTTGATTTGATCAACATATATTTTATACCTTGAGCCTTCGTTACAATTCTGTCCAGAAGTTTACTTAGCTTCTTTCCCCAGACGTTTCTTTTAGCATCGTCTGAAGACGAATCATTTGTTTCGTTTGAGTGTTTAGTTGAGTTATTCTTTATGGTTTCGTTCGATTCTTTGTTGTTGCTTTCCTTGGAATAATAGCGTATTCGGGAGGAGATATGTGGATTATTGTTCCGGGGAATGAATCTCATTTCTTGAAAAGGATACATACTCCGACTGTTGTTATGCAATGAACGCATCGATCTCTGAAAATTTGATATGTACAGGGTTGTATGTTTTTGAACAGAAACTGAATAGCATTGACTATATGAGGACGTTAATCTTATGGAATTACGTATGATATTGGTTGTTGTTGTTGCTGTGATATTAGTGTGTATGAAGTTCAATCTTATTGAATCACTGAATATCGTTCGGGTAGTAGGTATTGTAACTCCACCCTTCCAAAGGAATGACATTGTTAAATGTTTGTATATTAAAATTGACCAGATATCTGGTAACCAGTGTTTTTTTCGTTGCTGGTACTTTCGGCTACTAATGTGATTGAATGATCTTCAGTTATCTATATATTTGTAAAATACAGCCTAATTTTTTGTGAAAACTCCTTAAAATTTTTTTTGCACCATTTGAGACGGGTAGGCCCATATTTTAAAGGTTCTTAGATTTTTTCGTACACAGTTGGTACATCCACACTAACGTATATATGTATATATATATGTATATGAGGTGTGGATATTATTTGCTTGAAACGAGCAATAAATATAGATTATATGATTAGTTAGAAAAATAAAAGGAAACACAAACAGAAATACAAGTCTAAGGGTTAACTCTAGGAACCACAACTAGCACCTCACCGTAACAGTAGTTATAACCGTCTTGGACATTTTTCAAGAATCCACAGACTTTAAACTTTCTGCCCTTGGTGACTTCAACAATGAAACAATCAAGTATGACATCAAGAAATTTTTCGTCATTTTCAAATTTCAATGGTTTCAAATACTTGATTGTCAAGGAGGCTGTCACTGCAAAATTCAATGGAGTCAATGGCAAGCACACTTTAACAAAGAATTCATCAACCAAGGTTGCAATTGCACCTCCGTGTACAATATTCAAATGGGAAGTCAATAGCTTACCTAATCTGAAAAACCCGATAAGGTGATTAGACTTCACAATACCATCTTTGTGTCCAGGGGCATCGGCATCAACATCGGAAGTAATAGCACCACCCTCCTTTTTCATTGGAATGAATTGAGCCTCTTGGTTGATTAATGTATCTAGATCCTTTTGATCCCCAACAAGCTTAGTATATATGGCAACTTCATGGATCTTGTTTGGTTGTTTTAGATTGTTCGGGCCGGTAAATAGGTCCTCGTTAGAATTCAAAATCCACGGCTGTTCCCTGTACCCATTGATCTGGATGTCCTCTCTTAACTGTTCGAACTTTGATTGGGTCATAAATGGTGTGGTATAATATAGTTATATTCACAGACGGACTGATAGAGATTCCGGTTCTAATATATTTAAAATGCCTGCTTTGATATTAAAGGATAAGAGTACTGAAGTTGTGGCTGGTCGGTAATAATGTAGCAAAGTTCGTCTAAGAGATGCCTCGCACTGACTGGATGAAGACGAAGAAGAAGAAAATACAACAGGAAAATTGGAAAAGGAGAAGGTATTTACACTACAATCAAAAAGGTGTACTGCTTTTATAAATTTAATGTTTCTTATCTTAAACTTAATTACACTACGTATACAACATAATCCTTCCATCATTCATTAAAGGGTCTTGCTTATAGGTTTAACGGAAAGAGCAGCGTGAGGGTGAAATAATTTATTAGAGGGTGCTGCCATCTTAAATTTACGGGTGCATTGGGGATTAGTCTCTGTTACCATGTATAGATAGATAGATAGATATATATACATTTATAGAATGCAATAAGCAAAGAAAGAAGACGTACAAATAAACTATAGAAAATATAATATCAAAGAAAAGAAGTATATTGGCATGAATAAATAAAAAAAAGTAAAGAGACTATCGACAGAGTATACTTATTTCCTTTTTTAGCGCATTTTTTTAGGGATGTATGGACTTAATGGTTCTTTGCCCCCACTTTCCCGTAAGAAATCGTCGTTCAACTCGGCTGTTCTTTTCTTATTAGAAACAGAGGCATTGGTATGAGGAGATGATGTATTGTTGCTGGATATAGTTGTGTTACTATTTGCAGTTGATGTATTGAGAGCGGCTGATACTGATGGACCTGATGGAGGAGTAGGACCTCCGATGGCAGAAGCACAACTGTTTGGAGATTGCCGTTGAATGAGTTCAGCGTGTGTTAATGAACGATTTGAATGTTGATCCTGTTGTCGAAATTCTAAACTCTGATTCTGATCTGGCGTGTAGTTATTATTGTTATTGTTGTTACTATGATGAGTGCGTCCTCTGTCTTCAACGGTCTCACCCCTGGCAGTTGTGATAGTGGAGTTTCTGGACATGACCGAATCATCAGGAATATCTGGTGTTGCAGACAGAGGTGAGTCAGAAGGAGAATTGTTAGATGATGAAGAGGAAAGCAGGTCACCATCGGATGTGTCAATGATCTGATCAGAATGTGATCCAAACATTTGTTGTTGTTCTAATTGTAACCGAAGCTGCTCCTCCTCCCTAGCCTGTTGTCTTTTTCTCTCAAGCAGTGCATCTTCTGCTGGTGTGTTTTCCTTAATGTAATATACAATGTCATCATTGAACCCAATCTTAACCTTATTAGCGTCGTTTTTGTTGTAGATATTATTTTCATCATCATTATTATTTGTAGTCTTATCAGCATTAGTGTCGCTTACTTCACCAGATTTATTGACAGTTTCATTATTGTTATTGTTAGTGTTATTGCTGTTGCTGTTGTCGACATTATCCCTTTTATCCTTGCTGGAATTATTAGAAATTTTAAATGTTGTCTGTTGGGATTTACCTCCAACCAATATAACCATTCGTTTATAGTACAGGTCCAACACATCCTCTGCACATCCAACACCCAATTTCACCTTTTTGAAATAATCGGCATCGATTGCACCCGTTCCTGTTGAATTCTTTCTCTCCTTTAAAGAATCATAACTGAAGTCTCTAGGAACCACTCTGAAATTAACTTTGCTTAGAAATTCAGCTTCTAATAAATTCAATTCCATCACATTGACACCACCAACTTTTGCATAGTGGGTGTTAGAACAGAATGAATCGCAAAGAGCCTTTGAAGCCACTGTAGTAGCTGTCAGTAGAAATCTATGCACAGTCAATGAATTGATTGCAAATGTTGGGTAACAGAGAGATAATAAATCTATGTAATAAATAGCTGTTATTAAGATGGAATTCTCTAGAGAGGAATAATGTGCAAGTCTAGACAAGTATGAAAATACAGAAATCTGAGGAGGTGATCTGGAATGGAATCTTGTTAAATTCTGATGATTGAGGTAATCCAAGTCAGTTGTTGTCTGCTTGTCGTTGATTTCAATTAATGATGTTAGCATTCTAGATACTATAGTGATTAAATCTTCTCTTGAACAGTCTATAAATCTTGAATGCAGAGATCTATATTTTATGAAAAGTTGACTTTGTTGTTGTTGATTATCAAGTTGTGTATTTGGTGAGTGTGAATCTATCGTCACATTATCATCAAGTTGTTTGTTTGAAGACGAGAGCACTTCATGATTATGATCATCAGTCTCGGTCTGTCGTTTAGTGTAATTGGTATCAGACATGTTATTGGTTATGTAGGAGTGATTGTGATTATGGTGATGATACTTTGAGTAATGTTTTTTTGTATTTTTTTTTTGTTGTTATTTATATTATATGCGTAGCAGTAGTATTGGTAGTGGCAGTTATTTGTTTATATAGTTTCATAAGGATTGTGTTTTTGTATAAAATGAATATGTACGTATAATGAAGGAAGGTATTTTATTGACATTGACTCAAATTTGAGTTATTTATTAAGTGTATTTTATTGACTATTATCTGTTAACGTTGCATGAATATATCTAGTATTGGTTGTACAGATATCAATATATGGTATGAATGTAGGGTCAAATACACATATAAATGTAAAAGGTGTAGAAAGTAATGTAATGTTTTTGTTGTTTGGAGTTGAATCGAAATTGATTTTAATTCTCTCTTTCTCTATAATAAGAGTCCCTCGTTTTAACTGAATTTTATATATAAAGATAATATTAATAGAGTGGGATACCAACCTGGGCGCTCGCTATCTAACCGTTTTTTTCTTTTAGTTTGATGTTTGGGGATATGCTAGTTAACAACTGATATAAATGTGTGTGTGTATATATATATATATATATGAGTTTGTTTGTTTATAGGTATAATTCAAAAGAGAAAGAATGAAAGGAGGAGGAGAAAGAATATGAATAGAAAAAGTTTAAAAAAAGGCCCAACATTCAATCCAAGTGGAGATGATTTAGGACCGGTATATAATATAAATTTCGACGTTAGGTAAAACTAGCAGTGAATCCTTTAAGATTTATTATTATTATTTTTACTATTATTATTATTATTATTATTATTTTCACCATCAATTGTATCTGTGAGTATCATCTTCATTTCATTTGATCGGTTGGTTGATTTGACATCTACGGTACTTTTTTTTTTCAGCTTCCATTACAGACCCAGTACTAAATAGGGCCGGTCAAATGCTTATTTAGAAAAAACACACCTTTCTTTTGACTTTTCGTTTCTAACACTGATTTTGCAATTGACCTTTCAAGTATCGTTAATTATTTTATTTTTGTTTACTACTGTATTCGCCTGTATATTGCTTTGTACATCTCTGTGTATGTGACACATGCACCCAATCCGGGGGAAAGAGGATCATAAACTTTTCTAGTGAGAGAAGAAGAAAAAGCAAGCCCGTAAGAAGATGGGCACGTGAGTGTTGTGGCTGTGTAACGTTTTCATTTTTTTTTTCTTTAATAGCATTATAATATATATATATATAGTGATAGACTCCTTCCTTTATCTGTGGCCCTTCCACTTATCCACAACCACAGTCAGCTGAGTTCATAACATTGGTTATTCATCTCAGGATTATATATAGATATCATTGTATTTAACAAAGAAAAAAAAGAAATAAAGAATAGATAAGCTTTATGAGGATAAGGTTGACCTTTTTTTTTAAAAAAAAAAAACATTGCAGCCATATAATAAATTTATAAACAATAAAAAATAAAACTAAGTAAGTGAAATATTATATATAATAATGATTTTCAATAATCGCCGGAGTTATACTCCTATCTAACTTTAGACAGGGGAGCACGTTTTTCCTTTTTCTTGCTTATTGTTAAAGAAACACTAGCTGATAAAACGAATGTAGATGATAATAATATCCATCTAGGCATATACATACATATAAATGTAGGTATCTGTAGGTTCCTGCTAGATAACGAAGTCATGAGTTCTTGATGAGTGTGAAACCCCTACTATTTTATTGTGAAACGGCATTTAAATAAGTTCTATCCATGTCAACGCAGGGCTTTTATTTTTCAGATATATATACATGACTTTTCACTAAGCAGTCGTACATACTGTTAACTCCCAAATATTTTCACGTGACCAGAGTGCAATTTATACAGTTTTTTTCTACACTTACTCCCTTAATTTGCATGTAATATGAATTTATACTGAATTTTAAAAGGTAAAGTATAGTAGTGGTAGTTATAGTATGATTTTACACCTGGATATTAATATATGTTCCCTTTTAATTACTAAGTTTGTAGCTTGTTTTTTAATTATCTTTAGTAATGAATATTTCAAATCAAATAAGTTTAAAAGTAGAAAATGTTGAAATTTAATTACATCATAATCATCATCATAATACCCCATTTATTACTTATTACAACACCTGGAAAGTTATCAGTATATAGGAACTTAATTGTTTAATTAGGAGACACTGTCTTATGATGTAGACTTACAGAGAGATATGTGTGTAAAATGGATATTTAATATGAAATAGGGGGTAAAGAGAGAGAAATAGAAAGAGCGTGCACCACACAATTTTCCAGTTCACCAAAATTTTTCGAGCACCATCAACATTAAAATTACAAACCAAATAAGTTAAAGATTCTATACGATTTATACCAGACTTCATCAAATTATCCAGCTGTTTATATAGTTCGTAACATATCAATACTAATTCATTAATTAAATGTTCAAACAAATTTCAATACGACTAGCAGGTGTGCCTACGTGGAGATCCACATTAAGTAGAGCTACTTATGCTACAACTGCATCATCGACTGCAACTACATCAACAGAACAACCATCAGATATAATATTACCTAATGCTAGTGAACCAAAGCAATATGTGTTAGCATCTTTAAGATCATTCCCATCATTAGAACCACACTCAATTTTCCCAGTGCACACAAAGTTTTTGAATGCACCATTGAGAAGAGATATCCTTTGGTTATCTGTGATTATGGAATTAGACAACAGAAGAGTTGGTGCATCTAACCCACCGGGTAGATCTGACCACAAGTTCTCTAGAAAGAAGTTGTTCAAGCAAAAGGGTACTGGTAGAGCCAGAGTTGGTGATGCTAACTCTCCAATCAGATGGAGAGGTGCGTACGCTCTTGCTAGAACTGCTCCTAACGATTTCTCCACAGACTTGCCTAAAAAGGTTTACAATTTGGCATACAGAGTTGCTCTGAGTAATTACTACAGACAAGGTAAACTATATATCATTGGTCAAGATTCTCAATTTGAACAAGAATTGGCTGGTGCCATCAACAAAGAAATCAAGTTAAAACAAGGTGATTCATACGGTTTAGAAATCTCTACTCCAGATTATCATGCCATTTCCAGATTTGTCAAACACCACAACTATGAAAGATTGAACTTATTGTTTGTGGTTAACGATTATGAAAAAGTTGATAACTTGAGAGAAGCCGTTAAACATTACCCTTCTAGTAAGGTTACCATTTTAAGAAAGGAAGATGTTGAAGTTAGAGATCTGTTAAAGGCTCACAGAGTCTTCATGGAAAAGGATACACTTACCTATTTTGGTGGTAAATACAGTAACGGTTTAACTTTGTAAAAGCAGAACTGTTGAAAAAGCAAACATCCACAAACATATATATAATATTTCCCTCATAACAAACTCTTTCTTAGTTAGTCAGTTTTATTAGTCAGTTTTCTAACTATTGGTTTTCATTTGTTACCTCTGTCACATTTACAAATAAATATTTTCATGTATATATACATTAATAAATTCTTTTTGAAGCAATAACACTACTGTATACATATCTAGTTTAATACCTGATAAAAAATATGGGAGCATACAAATATCAGAACCGACATAAATGAATGTGGGATGTAGGATACATTTGATCTTATAGTGTTGAAATATTCTTTCATATTTTCAATATCACGTGATAATGGAAAGGGTTTACAATACCCTCGACTTCTTTTCTCCCCTCCACGCAAAAAAATATTGCTCTCCCCTGATATTTCTTCTTCTGCATAGTGAAAATTTTCGCAGTCCTGCGTGAGAGAGAGTGAGCCAACCCATACTCTGTCTCTCACCTCTCTCTGTTCTCTCAAGCTCCAATTTTCAGTTTTCACTATTGATCAAATATACTTAAATTTAATAACCTGTATTACCATTACTTTACAAGTCATATTTAAAGATTCTTCTAAACATATAAT
This sequence comes from Ambrosiozyma vanderkliftii, assembly GCA_003705225.2. Lineage (NCBI taxonomy): Eukaryota > Fungi > Ascomycota > Pichiomycetes > Pichiales > Pichiaceae > Ambrosiozyma > Ambrosiozyma vanderkliftii. The sequence continues at coordinate 71,726 of PPHW02000025.1, forward strand.
AAACGAATCATATAATTAACAAAATGGGTTTAGTTGTCCAAGAATCAGGTTCATTCCAACACATTTTACGGTATGTTTCTGCAACACCAATCAAAATGAAAAAAAAGACATCAGTCAAGTCAACTAATGGACAGTGTTCAATAAATCAATGAATAAAATTCACCAAGAAATGTTCATGAAATAATAGACAAGAATACAGTATTTCAAGTTACTCCTACTTAGGACAAACAGTTAAAATGAGAATGAACTCTTCACTAAGAACTCATTATATGCAAGATTTAACTTCAAGGTGTTGAAAAATTACAGCAAAACGTTTGAAGAGCAGCAATAATAGAAATGGAAATCATTATAATTATCAGTTCTATATAATAATCTGTCTAATATAATTTGCATGTTCAAGGGACCAACATGAACCCACAATCATCATTTATGTAACTCTGGAATAGTCAAAGAAGCAAGAAGAAAATAATAGACGTTCTGTATAGTGAAAATTATGAAAATCAAATGCAAATAAATACTTATCATCACACATCAATCAGTTTACATGCTTACTGTTAAATGAAACGAACTATTGAATCTATGTAAACACCAAATCGACTTTAATACTGTTCTAAAAATAATGACATTGACTGAATGCTTCAAAGATTAATATAACGTGAACTCTCTTCGGAAGAATAAGAAATACTAACATAACTTTTTGTTATTTATTATTATAGTTTGTTAAACACTAACGTCGATGGTAGAATTAAGGTTATGTATGCTTTAACCACCATTAGAGGTGTTGGTAGAAGATACGCTAACTTGGTCTGTAAGAAGGCTGATGTTGATTTATCCAAGAGAGCTGGTGAATTAACTCAAGAAGAATTAGAAAGAATTGTTACCATCATGCAAAACCCAACTCAATACAAGATCCCAGCTTGGTTCTTAAACAGACAAAAGGATGTTGTTGACGGTAAGGACTACCACGTTTTAGCCAACCACTTGGAATCTAAGTTGAGAGATGATTTAGAAAGATTAAAGAAGATGAGAGCCCACAGAGGTTTAAGACACTCCTGGAGATTAAGAGTCAGAGGTCAACACACTAAGACTACTGGTAGAAGAGGTAAGATTTCTACTGCTTAAATCTAATAAAATTTTATATAAATACATTTTTCAATAGTTGATCAATTGTTTTAAAACAAATTTGATTTCAATGTAATTCTATAGTTTTATATTTCATTTTATTAATTTTATTCATAACTTACAACCCTTATATACTAGTTTTTACTATATTCCATTTTTCCATCTAAAAAAATCCACTTATAATAATTTATATTAACTCTATATAATTTAATTTGTACCCACCTTAAAGAAAAACACGAAGACGATGGATTGAAATTTGTGATATTCGATATTAAGATTATCTAACATGCAATTTAACAAAGGTCTTGGTGTTATTCTAAACTGTCGTATAATATCCCATGCACTTGTTTCTTCATGTATTGAATATTTCAGAGTGTTTAATTAATGGTGTTGCACATTTAATCATAATTCAATCAAACTAATTTTCAGCTAAAAAATGGTCTAGCATCATTGATTAATTCCGAGTTATCTATTGCAAAACAAATCTCTTGATGATATATATTCATGTCAATCAATGTATCAATAAGTAATGGTAGAGAGAGAGACATCAAATCAAATAGAATTGAAAAAACATTATTAAAACAAGCCGCACGAAGACGACCGGCTCCCCGGCGGTGAACCATGACGGTATTAATAGCTATTTTCTATTTTCTAGTCTATTTACAACCAATATGTTGTTTGCTCTATGATTTATAGAATTAATAGTATACAAAGATAAGATAATAAGCATAAAAAAGGAACCCAGAAAAAGTTATAAAAATAATAGGAAAGAAGTAATATACATAGCTGAACTAAAAGGATATCGTTAACATAAATAATGTAAAAGAGAGGTAAAAGGCAAAAAAAATCGTAAATTAAAACAGAAGTGTATTAAAGGGTGTTGTTGCAGTTTAAAAAACGTTCTTAGCTTTTTGTGGTATATTGTTAGAAGCATTGTTTCTAATATTAGTAGAATCTCTTAGAATGTTGTTTAAGTTTTTCTTTGAAGATTGTAACTCGGCAGAAGGATGTGCATGTGATGGTTGACTATGAACCTTGAACTTCATAGTTGGCTTTTGTCTCTTGCTACTTGATTGAGGAGTGGTGATTAAACCAAAATCAGTAGTTCTAAACTTGAAAGTCAAAGGAACACCGACTGAGCTTTTAGTTGCAGATGATGAGCTAGCTGACTTAGCGGATTTAGATGGAGTCTTTAGTGGTGTCATGAAAACACCTTTTGGAGGTAGTTGAGGTGGCACTGAAGACGCACTTGTGTTAGCAGCAGATATTGCTGTAGTTGGTGGTGGAAGAATGAAGGAGTTTGCAGCATCTGATTGAATGACAGAAGTTGAAGGGGAAGACTGTCTGGAAGTTTCGGTAGTTAAACCACCATCTCTTGATGGTGAAGATGAATCAACCGAGTTATTAGAGAAGCTATGGTCATCAACAAACACGCTGTCTGATTTTATGGATTGATTATTTGGAATTTCAACAACCAATTCCTTCAGATTTTGAGCCTTTCTCAAGGATTGTCTTTTATTCTGGAACCAAATTTGAACAGCCTTTTCAGTCATATCAACCTTCGAAGCAATCTCGATTCTTCTAGTCTTGTTAGGAGTGTTACCCTTTTCAAACTCGGTTTGTAAAATAGCCAATTCAGTTGGAGAAGTTCTTCTTCTCTTTCTTCTAGCCAATCTAGCATTGTCAATATCTGGTTCTGATGATAAGAAAGTTTCTTGTGAGTGAGAGATAAAGGCAAATTTCTTGCCACCACTTTCAGAAGGCAATGGAGAAGGTGTTCTTTTCTTCAAATTTTTGGTGTTGTCTGGGGTGAATTGTAGATTAGACACCGGGTTTGAAGCAGAAACTGAGGGTGAAACGCTCAGAGAAGGTGATGTTTGTTGTTGTGGCTGATGTTGGGCAAACTGTTGTGGGTGGTTATGTTGTTGTTGCAGCAGTTGGTTTTGCTGTTGTTGTTGTTGTTGCTGCTGCTGATGCTTCAACAGACCGAATTGTGGAGTTAAGGGTGGGGGGACAGTTGAACATGGAGTGGAGTGATGTAATTGAGGTAGAGGAGGCAACACGGATTGCGATCTTGGAGTGACAGGAAAGTTCAAACTAGAATTACCTGTATTAGAGTTATTAGCAAAGATATTGATACTAGTTCTAGAAGGAGTTGGCAGTGGGAATGAATGTGATCTATGGTAACCAGGACTGGAAGTCAGCTGATCTATAGAAGGCAGTGGTAAGTTGGAACGTTTAGGGGTTTCATGGATATTTGATGTGGAAGAGGCGGTGCTGCCGTTGTTACCAATTCTTGAGCATAGTGGCATCAAAGGAACTGTAGATTCGTTTAGAATAGATGCTAATGGAGGTAGACGAGTGCAAGGTTTGATAGGAGATGGATCACTGTTAGATCTCAAGATTGGAGCTGAGTCCTCTGTCATAGTAGTAGCCATTTTAGTAATTCTTCTGTGTATTTATATAGTATAGGGTAGTTAAAGATAGTATAAGGGTAAGCAAGCAAAGACTGAATTACTAACAGAAAGAATGAATGAAAGAAAGAAGTTAATTTAGAGAAAGATATAGTTAAAGTATCATAAAAAAAGGAAGAAAAGAAAAGTACATGTATAAACTTAACACTTGTAGATCAACACCAAAAGGAAAGAGGGAAAATGAGGATATCGGTACGTATATATATATATGTAGATGGAACCACATTTATGCTACAAGTAGGTAACTAATTACGGTGTATTTTTCTGGTTGTCATGTCATCGCATCATCCCTGTCTCTGTTCTCTAGCAATTTACCGTAATTATTAATTAAAAAGAACGCATTGCATTGTAAACAAATGTAATTTCAGGAGGTATTGTTATGGTGTTTTAATTACCTATGTTTACCCAAATTAGGCGCGTTCAGGGGTTCTTTCTATTTTTTTTTCTATAGGTGCTATCCTCCTCCTCCCCCCTAACTACCACGCTCTCTCGCTTGAGAGACGCGGTGTGTGGAGAGACAGCGAGAGAAGCGTGTTTTTTTTATTTCCTAATTTAGTGTGCATTGGGGGAAGCTGGCAGAGGGAGGTGCGCGGTCTATCGTCGCGCGTTATGCGGGTTGTTTACATTATTTATTACGTGCATTATTTTTTTTTTTTCATTTAGTTTAAGGAGATGATGAAAATTTTCGTTCTCTGTACTGTACTTAGTTTACTAGAATTGGCATTCTTATTATGGTGTTATGCTACATGTTATAGGTGTAATTTATCAAATAGGTTAATTGTTATTGTTTACATTTTTGTCTTGTAATTATTTAATTAGTTCTTTTTGTTATTTCATTTGCATAGATTTCCTTCTCCAACCACACACATACACACACGGTCAATTGGTAATTAAACCGTGTTTGGTGTTCTGTGTATTTTGTATGGGAGGTGCAACTTGTTAATGTGGTATTTATGCTCATATACATCTATGGCCATGGCCATACATCTATATATGCTATATGTAATTATATCCACAACAAGTATATAACTAGCATATGATTTAAAAGGGGACAGTATCTTATCGATCTTTGATTCTTAACCGTAGATCCATTTTGCTTTCCTTTTTCTTTTTCTTTTTCGTTTCTTAGATCTACTTTCAATTCATTACATCATATACCGAATAAAATGTATAACATTTAAATATATAAATATAAATAAATAAATAAACGAAGATGAGGAAAGGGGGGAGGAAGGAGAATCATTCACCAGTCAAACGGATCAGTATTATAGCTAACCACTGTATCATGTTTGATTTTTTCCTGAAGTTCAACAACACATCTTCTGCATTCATCGGAAAATTGGGCAGGTCCACAGGTGACAACAGAAATTCTTCTGATACCATGACTGTATTGCTTTTCAATAGTACCGACTTTACTCTTAATATACCCATCAATATCCACTCTACCAGTGGAGGAGTTATGCAACTCAATTTCAATGTCATCCTCCAAAGGATCAATCATACCTTTCAATTTCTTCTTGAGGAACTCTAGTCTTCCTTGGTATCTATCAGTGTGGAACAAAGATATTCTAAGACCGTTCTTACCACCGTGTTTTCCAGCATTGAAACAGCAACGATTCTTGTAGTCTATGTATGATTGTACATAGTTTAAGACAACCGTGTTTCCAATACCTCCAGTGAGAATCAGGATGAAATCATGTTCATCAAAGATGTGTTTCTCATATGATCCATATGGACCCTCTATGAAAGAACTAATTTCGGTCGGTTGGTAATCATTCTTCACTAGTTTATTGTATAACTTATTCGTGGTACCGTTCAAACATTGCACATAAAACACATATTTATGTTTGTTCGGATCATCTGCCACAGGTGGTAGTAGTCCATCAGTAGCATCATCATTGGACTTCTCATTACTTTCTCCAGAATCGGATAATTCACTAGAACTTTCCATGCGTGGTCTGTTACCCACAGCTTGATGTTCCCATTCACTAATGGTGAATGGATGACTGCTGTAAAATGGGAAAATGGTGTAAAAATACAAGTAATAGTAATTACCTATCGAGGTCTGCATGGCAGCACCAGCACCCTTAACAGTATATGTAATTTTCACTGTTCTGGATTCCTTATCGATAATCTCTATCAATGCTTGACTTTGACAGCGTTTTATAAACTTCAAATATAAGCAGCGTAACACTCTGACGAAGTAATCAAAACTCCAGACAGCATAAGATGCATATAGCCAATAATTATACCCCCATTCCGTTGAATATCTCTTTTTGATATGATATGCACATCCAAGCAATGCTAGGATCCCTAACACATAATGTCCAAATAAAAACAGTTCATAACTAGTTATTCTGACCTTTAGCACTGCTAATGGTGGAATGAGGCACATAGCAGTGGTTGCCAGGATACCCCACCAAAAATATGCCTCCTTGGCCTCTTCGGCAAAGATATGAGCACTGTTGGGCTTTTTAACATACTTGATAGTGTACAGTACGGAATGGATAAACGCTTCCAACACACAAATGATAGAAACATGTCTGTGGAAATGCTGAAATGTCGCATATGACCACCCAGTCAACCATTGATAAATGTTGTTTCTTGAGGCAAACAAAATCAACACAGGAAGGTTTGCAAACGACAAGACACCAGTTCTATTACCAACATAACTATACAACTGGGATGCCTTATCATGTGGCCAATTTGTATTGCTGTCATAAACACGATATGGAACACAACAAAATACAATATTAACCACATAGTAGATGAAAATAGCAAATGAAACCAATCTTGGAGGAGCATAGTCAACTGGGAACCCCTCAGTAATTCTGAGAGGAACACTGCACTTTTCCTTGAAAAGAGCAGGATAGAGTACATACTTACGTATCCAAATTCTGATTCTCTTTGGTAGATATTGCTCATCCAAGTGGAACTTATCTATCAGATTGAAAACCATCCCGAAAAGCACTAATGCCCAGGAAATCATCACCAATGAAAGGGCTAACCTGGCATGCATAACCTCTGAGTATAAAAACTCAGTGCTAGTCTTCAACAATCTGTGGTAATCTGGCTCATATGGTAGAGATGGTTGCGTCAATTCAGTAGCATTGAACTCTAATTGATTTGTTGGAATGCCCATACTAAGGGCTTCATGAAAGGATAAAGTTGCATTGGGAACTTTAGCACTCCAAGCTTTCAAGAACTTATCCGTGGGGATGGATTTATTTTCACATTTCAGTTCCCAACACCAAGCTAAACTGTTCAAGAAATCAGTGTGATTTCCTAAACATCCAGCGGATGATTCAATTTCACCCTCAACCTCGGTGGAACAATCCAGTTTAAGACTGGAAAAGTATGAGAAACATGATGTAGCACATGGACCAGGGTAGTACATGTTATGATTGGTGATACCCACTAACCCTGACGCAGAGCATAGCCTAATACCAATTATCCAAGTCAATAATAGGTTCATTTTATGGAATTTGGACAAGTGGGAAGAGATGATAAAATTGAAACACTTTTCATATTAGCAGACAATGATGGAGAAACATAATGAAGAAACTCTGCTGTTTGTAGCTTATATATATATCTATATATAGTTAAAAGGTATTTGTGGCATGTTTTTGATATTTCCCTTTTTTCACCACTTTCTTCTTTCCATTTGATATTTGCTCAAACTTAAATAGAACCCAAGATTAAATTATCTATATAGATACTAAAAATAAGTAAAGAACAATGAAGTTTCTCAAGAAAAACAATTGTTCCCCAAATCAAAATAATTACATTAATAAGGGTTCTAATTTGCTCATTCTTTCTATTTTCACTTTCTTTCGTTATATTTAAAATTGAGTACCCATTGTGAAAAACAAGGCAGTTGAATTGAGGTCAAGATATACTGAATGTATTACTCTATATAACCTATTTCATATCACCAACCCCATATTCATATGTTAACAGTTTGTGAAAAATAAGTACAACAGGTAAAGCATATATCCTGTCGGAGATTTTAAATATAATAATTTTTCAAATGTATGAGACGTGCGTATGGATCCCGCAGTTAGAATAATATCATGCGTATGCATTTGAAAAATCTCTGAAAATAAGGAGGTTTGTCTCAATATTAATTAATTAATTACGAGCTATGATTATTCGTAAGTTGGTTGGTTACCTTAAATTAAAATACATATAAGCATAATTATATAATTATTCACTTACCTAACTAATTATACAGCAGAATGAGCAAGTTTTATCATTTTCTTCGTTCTTTCGTTCTTTCTGCATCTTGCAACAATTAACAGTTTATAATTAACATATCTCAGGAATAATGAACCGGATATATCAAGTCAAAAAAATGAAAATGCCTTATTTCTTCTTGAACACGTTACCTGATGAAATCTTCCCTTGAGGAAGTCTACTCTTTAGCTTCAGTTTCTTTTTGGTCTCAGGTTTGTCCACCACTGATCCCTCTTCCCCAGTCGTCAAATCGGTAGGAATGATCCTCATTCCACATTTATGTATTGGTTTTGTGTGACTATTCTGAGCAACATTACCGGCTGAATTCCCACCAAATGATATTTTAATCTTTTCCGATGACTCTAAGCCTGGACCTTGTTGGGCATTGATTCCTTCATCACTTTCTTTCTCTTGCATGGCAGCATGCCTTGATTGTCCCTTTCTTATTTGCTCTAATAGTAATTTATCACTCATTTCTGTATCTGTCTTTGTGGATTTTTCCTTTGCTAACTTCTTTCGAAGAACTGATTCTGGTGACTTGTCAATATATGCGATGGAAAACTTTTCTAAGTCTGAATCATCTAATTCTTCATTCACTTCCACTTTACAATGCCCCGATTCCTTTAAGAACATGACAAATGATGTTAAATTTTTCCACTTCGTAGAGTTCAAATGTATATGATCTTTATTTAAAATGTATTCCTGATAAAACTTGTTGTATCCAATGAGCTTTTCACCGTGAGTGATTCGAAGTAATTTTAAAAAATCAGTTAAGAACTTCTCCGAATATCCTTCAACCAACGCCTTAGAGTTGTTTCCAGCACTGGTTAGTTTTGTATCTAGGTTTCTAATATGAGATTGTGATTGAATGTGGCACTTAAACCCATTATCATCCATACACTGTTTTTCACAAATTTGGCAATAAAACTTAGTTTTCTGAAGACCTCTCTTTTTCATATGATTTGAAAGGTATTTAACAGTCCCAAATTCAGCCTTTCCCATGTGTGATTAGAAATTATCCAAAATATAGATGCCCTTTTATTTATATATTGATTAGTTTAGTGGTCTTACACCAGAAGTGATAAGAGTAGTAAAATGAATTCAAGTTATATGTTGGAAGAAAAATGCAAATAAAATTTCCTTTGCGGCTCGTTGTCCGGGGAATTGTGGCACGTGATAATAGTTTGGCAGCTATTTCTTTTTTTTTTGATGGAAAATTGGTTTTCATTGATATTTTTATTGCCCTTGCTAACAGTGATCTGATTTACTTCAAAGTAATTAGTTATTTCACATACAATTCAATCAGATCTATAATAACGAAACTAGATATTTTATAAAGAGAAGATCAAATGGTACGTTGTTTTGTTTTTAACATTCCCTTTATGGTTATCGTTGCCATTTGGATAATTTAACGTGACTAATCCGATTACTAACATTGTTTATAGTCCATGTTGGAATGAATATAATAGAGTGAAACAGGATTACCGGGAAACTGGACAATTAAGGTCTCTAGAACACATAATCAAGAATATTACTTCGATAAGGTTACAAATGAATCAAGTTGGGATGCTCCAGAAGGTACTGATGAGAACAAGCTTGAAAAGTATTTAGCACAGGGATTACAGAAGCCAACCAAGGTTAGAGCTAGACATCTATTAGTGAAGCATCGTGATTCTAGAAGGCCATCTTCATGGAAGGAGCAAAACATCACAAGAACTAAAGAAGAAGCAATTGACATTTTGAAGGGATACCAGGATAAGATCAAAACTGGAGAATACACACTAGAGGAACTGGCTCAAGAAAACAGTGATTGCAGTTCTCATTCAAAGGGTGGTGATTTGGGTTACTTTGGTAGAGGAGAAATGCAACCAGCATTTGAAAGAGCAGCATTTGGTTTGCAAGTTGGTGAAATCAGCGACATAATTGAAACTGACAGTGGTGTTCATCTGGTTCAAAGAATCGGTTAGTTTTAAAACCAAACAAAAATCTTCAACCCACTTATTTTCAAGCTGTGTAACGTTTGCTGCTTTCTTCTTATGTATTAATAATGATAAAAACTATTTAGAACAAATCAAGATTATTTGCCTGTAACTGTAAATTGTAAAAGGAACGGGAAACTTGTTATGACATTGAATGAACTAAAACCCGTACACCCCATTTTTTTTTCAAGTATATAGTAAATACATATAATACATAATAGCGAGAAAAAAATAGTGTTTTGACATGAAGAAATTATCTATGTAGAAGTACATCTACTTCAGTGGAAAAGGCATTGAATGGCTTATGTATATACAGTGAAGATACAACTGCATAGATTGCATCCAACGGCCATTAAAGACAGATAACCGTTGAACCCCTAAAAGAGTTATAAATAGCTCCACCAATCATGTTCTCCAATGTTCTTCAATCTCTTCTTCGAAGAGGCCTATCGTTGACACGGACTGGGCCGACTTCGCGTCGGTCTTTTACAGTCTGGCACCCAGCAGGTCGCAGACGTAAGACAGATTTTGCCATCCAAATAAAGTCATTATCTACAATTACATGTTCACGTAACACCCATTCCTCCTATGTCCCTTCTTTCTCCACGTTAACAAGAATAAGTCTTTCGAATAATACTCAATTCAAAAGATATCATCACCATTGTTGTTCTGGATTTAATAAGAAATTGAACGATATGTGTAACTCATCATCTGCTAGTGTTCCAACTGGAAGGCAATTACTTCCAACCAATGTTAAGCCAGCCCACTATGACTTGACATTGGAACCTATTTTCTCCACTTTCAAGTTCAATGGTGAAGTTACAATCGACCTAAAAGTTCAGGAAACTTCTGACTTTGTTACTCTACACACTTTAGAATTAGAGTTATTAAAATACCAATTAACCACCTCTAAGGGTTCCTTCTCACCAGTTAGCTCGACATACAACGAAGACGATCAAAGCACAACTTTTAAGTTTGATGACAAGATTTTGGTCAAGGGAGAAACTGTTAAATTATATATCAAGTTCATCGGTGAGTTGAATGACAAAATGGCTGGATTTTATAGATCCACCTACGAAGAAGATGGGAAAACCAAGTACTTGGCCACCACTCAAATGGAGCCAACAGACTGTAGAAGAGCCTTTCCAAGTTTTGACGAACCAAACTTGAAGGCCAGCTTTGCCATTTCCTTAATCGCCGAGAAACATTTAACCTGTTTGTCAAATATGGATGTTAAGGAAGAGGTTGCCGTTTCTGAAACTACCAAGAAGGTTGTGTTCAACACTACACCATTGATGTCTACTTATTTGGTTGCTTTTATCGTTGGTGAATTAACTTATTTAGAATCAGATTACAAGTTTAGAGATATTCCTGTTAGAGTTTACACCACCCCTGGTTATGTTGAAAATGGTAAGTACTCTGTTGAATTAGCCGCCAAGGCCTTAGAATACTACGAACAAGTTTTTGATATCAAATATCCATTGCCAAAGATGGATATGGTTGGTATCCATGACTTCTCGGCCGGTGCTATGGAAAATTGGGGTTTGATTACTTACCGTATGGTTGATTTATTATTTGATGAAAAGAAGTCTACTTTAGCTACTCAATTAAGAGTGTCGGAAGTTGTTGCCCATGAGTTGGCACATCAATGGTTTGGTAATATTTGTACCATGGACTTCTGGGATTCATTATGGTTAAACGAATCATTTGCGACATACATGTCCTGGAAGTGTTGTAACCATTTTGAACCTGCTTGGAAGGTTTGGGAAAACTTTGTTGGCGACTCTTTGCAATCCGCTTTAGGTTTAGATGGTTTAAGATCATCTCACCCAATTGAAGTTCCAGTTAAGAGAGCTGATGAAATCAACCAAATTTTTGATGCTATTTCGTACGAAAAGGGTTCCTCTGTTTTGAGAATGTTGGCCAACTGGTTGGGCGAAGATGATTTTATCAAGGGTGTCTCTAACTACTTAAAAAAGCACTCTTATGGTAATGCAATGACCGAGGACTTATGGGCCTCATTAGCCGAAGTGACAGGTAAGGATGTCGAAGGTACTATGAAGATCTGGACCAAGAAGGTTGGTTACCCAATTGTTTCTGTCAAGGAAGACGGTAATACTGTTTCGTTTGAACAACACAGATACTTGACCACCGGAGATGTCAAGCCAGCGGACGATGAGACTGTTTATCCAATTTTCCTAGGTTTAAAGACCGATTCAGGTTTGGACGATTCCATTGTTTTTGACAAAAGAACTCTTACAAAACAAGTTTCCAGTGACTTTTTCAAGATTAACGGTAACTCCACTGGTGTGTATAGAGTCTCTTATTCTCCTGAAAGATGGGCTAAGATTGGTGCTTCCAAATCTAAGTTGTCCGTGGAGGATAGAATTGGTTTAGTTGCAGATGCTGGTGCTTTGTCCGTTTCCGGTTACTCCAAGACAACCAATTTGTTATCTTTAGTCTCAGGCTGGAAGGATGAATCATCATTCTTTGTTTGGGATGAAATCACCTCCAGAATTGGTGCCTTGAAGACTGCTTATTTGTTTGAACCAAAGGAAACCACCGATGCTTTAAAGGCCTTATCACTGGGATTAGTGTCTGCCAAGTGTCATGCCTCTGGTTGGACCTTTTCAGATGACGAATCATTCTTGGATCAAAGATTGAAGGCTCTATTATTTGGTGTTGCTGCATCCTCTGGTGATAAAAAGGTTTTAGCCGCTGTTTCCTCTATGTTTAAGGATTACATATCTGGTGATAAGGAAGCTATTCATCCAAACTTAAGAGCTACAATCTTTAATCAAATTGCAGCTAAGGGTGGTGAAGCCGAATACAAGGCTTTGTTGTCAATCTATGAAAAGCCACAGTCTATCGATGAAAAGATTGCCGCATTAAGAGCCTTAGGTAGATTTGAAGATAGTGATATTTTGGATAAGGTTTTTGCTCTATTGCTGGGCGGTACAGTCAGATCTCAAGATATTTACATTCCTATGCAAGGTATGAGAGCTCATAAGTTGGGTGTTGAAAAATTATACACATTCATGAAAGAAAATTGGGATACCATTTACAAATTATTACCTCCAGGATTATCCATGTTAGGTTCTGTTGTTCAAATATGTACTTCTGGTTTCACTTCTATGGATAGATATCATGAAATTGAAGAATTTTTCAAGACCAAGGACACTAAGGGCTTCAACCAAGGTTTGGCGCAATCTTTAGAGAAGATCCAGAGTACCGCTAATTGGGTTACAAGAGATTCTAAGGAAGTTGAAGCATGGTTAAAAGAAAATGGATACTTTAAGAATTGACTAGCTCCTAAATTGTAATTCTCCCAAGGTATAATAAATAAAAATTAATATATATATGATTCTATGATATAGAAAAAAAAGGAAACAATCGCGTACTAATTTAGGTGTAGAAGATCTGTAATAAGTATCCCTTTTTTAATCTCCTTTCATCTGCTTTCGAATATTTTATCACTACAATAGCAAAAAAAAGATGGACAAAGTAAAAGTGAAAATGGAATCTAATAGTACAGGTCATGGTGATAGAAGTATAACTACTTCATCACCTAAAGGGACTGTTATTGACCCGAAGGCAACAAAAACTCAAAGCATCCAACAACAACCCCAATCAAATAGAAAGAAACACAACTCTAGGCAAGAAATCCAGACTCCAGTAGATACATTTCCATTTGATATTTCTACTCCAAAAGCACAAAGAGCTTCTGCAAAAAAGGGAAGGGAAGGTAGACACGCCAGTTCTGTTTCAAGCTCGTCTATCCACAGTACCTCTACAAGTGCAACCCACAGTGCTACAAAGCTCTCAACATTTTTCGTTGATCTACCGAATGAATCAGTCTCAACTGCTCCAACTTCAGTAGTTAGTTCTAAGGGAGAGCAAAAGGGATTATTTGACAATGATGAGATAAACTCAGATGGAATGCAATACATTTCGGAAGTTAGTTCAACTATCCAATCAACCCCATCTAAGGTAAACAGGCAGTGGGAAATCAAACTGGGATCTGTCGGAATTTCTAAAGGCATGCCTAGAAAGAAACAAAAAAGAGTGCATGTCGACGATTCTCATGATTTAGAAGGAGGCCGCAATGGAAAGGAAGCCCAGTTTGTGGAAGGAGCATTTCCAATAAAACAAACATCAACTCCAGGATTTCAAAGAACAGTTGAACCAGTGAAGAAATTTACAGTTCCCACAAAGTTTGTTGTGGATAAAACTGATATATATAGGAGATGTGGAGATGTATCTGAAGGAGATTACATAAACCTGCTTGGAATTGGGAAAGACTTTGAGTTATCAGCACAAGATTCGAAACTTTTACAAATGGCGAGATTGGATATAGATGACTGGGTCTCAGAATCATTAGCATTTACAAAGGAATACCAGAAACTATTTGAAAAGGTCATTACAATTAGATTAAAGTTCAATAAGAGGTTTTTGGTTTTGATTGAGAATTTAGATAATTATGTCCAGAATTTGGAAAGCCACGGGGAAAATTTAAACAAAAAGTCGACATTATTTAAAGATTATTGCAGTAAGATAGTCAATGGTGTTCAATGAGTTAAAATAAAACAATTTGCTAACTACACAGACAGCTTTTACGATGAATACTAGTCAAAATAGTTTTGGTAGTTTAGCTTTTTTTTTGCGTACAAAACTTTGTAGACAGAATGATACTTTTTTTATTTCCATTATATAAAAATATTAAATAAAAAGAGTTGTATAGGTGGGTTGAGAATAATCCAATAAAGTAGTATTAAGTTTTATGAAGGAAAGGTGGATAAATTTACTTTCTGAATCTTCTTGGACCTCTGTTAGCGGAGACAGCGGTAACATTGGTGGCAACGGAGAAACCTAAGGACTTGATCAATTCATCAGTTTCAGCATCAACGTTCAAAGCACCCTTAGTCTTACCTAAGTCCAAAGCGGAAACTTCTGGAACGTATTGATCCTTTCTTTCTCTTTCTTCTTCTTGTAACTTGAAAGAGATACCTCTAACTGGACCCTTTTGAATTCTCTTCATTAAGTGGGTGGTGTAACCAGCAATCTTGTTTCTTAATCTCTTGGATTGGATTTCAGCAATCTCAGAGGTTAATCTCTTGTTGGTTTCAAAATCCAAGGTTAACTTTGGATAGTATTTTTCAATTAAAACTTTAGCAGCTCTCTTGACGGTCTTGGTTCTAACTCTACCCTATAATAATAATAATTTTAAATCGAAAAAATTATATAATGTTAGTATGGTTGATACTTGAATACATTTATTTGCTCCTTAGATGAGAATCGTATAAAAAATATCAGTATAATAAAAGAGAATAATGCCCATCTGAATGGAATTGATGCTTTTCACAATTTATATGACAATTGGGTGAAAATGTGTATATATAATGAAGTGTCGTATCTTGAAAAAAGTGATGTTTAACATTTCGGGTTATAATTTGTTACTTTTTATTGTGTCATCACTTCATGATATAAAGAATTTGTTCGATGATACTATGATCCCTGATTCTTTGAATGCTTAATAGATTTGCACGTTTGAATAACTGGTGGAAGATGGGTTATTTGTCCTTACATGTCTATATCATAATGCAATGCTTTCGAGACATAGAGTTGCTTCAGTATTTAACGCTATTTGTTCTACCTTTCAATAATAGACATTGATTTGTAATCACTGTTACTCTATTTTTTGCTATGTATATGCTTTAGTTCATGTCATTTGGCATCGTTTGTAAATTTTCATCTGGGTTGATTTAAATCATCAAAATTCATCAACTGGATGTATTGGTCTCTTTTAATCTGATATTTCAACGGTTTCCTCTTTCGGAGTGTTATGTTATTTCATTGAGACATACCATTTTGAATTAATATGTGAATATAGATGTTCTAAGTAAGATCTTTTGAAAGTATATGTGTATAGGTAACTCTTCTACAGTAATATCAATCTTTTTTTGATATATTTTACCAAACACCTAGTGGTTCACTCTGAGAGCCTTCGCTGTAGTGTCGTACATTTGGCAGTGTGCTGGGAGCCGTTCTGAAAAATTTTGAGTAAACATGCGCGGCCGTAAGTGAGAAATGACAGTGGAGGGTATTGTGAACCCTCGTTTGATACACGTGATACGAGTAGAATCCCACCAGTGCACCAGAGACAGAAAAGAAATGGTCTTGGCGATGACATGGTAATACGAGAAAAAAAAAAGTTCTGTAGCACAGCCGTCTTCAACTCTCCTTGAGTGGTGAAGGTAAAACTGGAACAAATCTAATTCGCACTTTGTTCAAATTTGAGACAATCTCTCATACAAATACGTTTAGAGGTGCCTTTTTAGGACTGAATCGCCGTTAAACCTCGATTATCACTATCATTGTCATACATCAGTAGATAGCTTAGAGTCTTCTGAATCTAGCTATACTATTTTCAACTGTGTTCACTTGCATTTACATACCAAAAACAACGAAATAACCTATATACTCCCTTTACTGCGAAATTCACGTACTCCACACAACAGTGCACAGCCCCAAGTTTTTCCCTAGATTCCCGAGTTCCGATCTTACCTAAGTTTCCCCAGATATTTCACATTTCCTTCAAAATAAGGGGTTTTTTCTCTAGATTGATTCAATATAACAATTATGGCAAAGTTTCATTGTGATGTTTGTTCTTCTGATTGTACCAGAAGAATAAGGATTAGATGTGCCGTGTGTCCTGATTATGATTTGTGTGTTCCCTGTTTTGCAAAGGGTAACACATCTGCTAAACATAAACCATGGCATGATTACAAGGTTATCGAACAACATCAATACCCTGTGTTTGATCCTGATTGGGGTGCTGATGAAGAACTGTTGTTATTAGAGGGCTGCCAGACTTTAGGTTTAGGAAATTGGCAAGATGTTAGTGATTTCATCGGGGGTAGATCTAAAGAAGATGTTGGAAGCCACTATGAAAAATACTATCTAAATTCTTCAGATTACCCAATTCCTGACATAAATAAAACCTTTGAAGATGTCTCAACAACAGATTTCCTGAAAAGTAGAAAGAGAAGATTAGATTCTAGAAAAAACCTGCCCTTGCCCCCTCCCAAAAAGGTGTTAACCTCTCAGCCATTGTGTTCGGATATCCAAAAGTATATGCCTGGTAGATTAGAATTTGAAGAAGAAGCTGAGGATGAAGCTGAAAAGGTTGTTCAAGATATGGTGTTTGAAGCTGATGAGTCAGAACAAGATATAGAGTTGAAATTGACTATTTTGGACATATACAATTCTAAACTAACACTAAGAGCGGAAAGAAAGAGACTCATGATCAATGATCATCTGCTTGATTATAGAAATAATATTGCTGTGGACAAAAAGAGATCAAAGGAAGAACGTGAATTATACAATAAACTAAAGGCTTTCGCAAGAGTGATGACCTCTGATGATTTTGAACAATTTTCTTCAGATATCGTTGATGAACTGAAAATTAGAAACAGAATATACCAACTACAACAATGGAGAAAAAATGGTATCATAACGTTTGAAACAGGTGCTAAATATAACAAGGACAATGCCAATAAAATTGCTAAGTTAAATATGCCTGTACCTACAATAACTTCTTCTAGGGAACGTCATACATTGAACTCTGTGAAGACGAACTCAAGACACCAAACACCTTCTTATGACGCTAACGGTTATGCAACTAATAAAAAGAAAAATCAAGCTTTAGATATCACACAAGCCTTAGATTATGATTTACTGTCTGATGAAGAGAAGGTTCTATGTAGTAACATGAGAATCTTACCTAAGCCATATTTGGCTATTAAAGAAACTCTATTCAGAGAGTTGTTAAGAACCGGCGGAATTTTGAAAAGAAAGACCGCAAAGGACCTACTTAAGATTGATTCTGTTAAAGTTTCGAAGATTTACGACTTCTTTGTGCTACAAAAATGGTGCAATGCTTGTTAGCTGGACTATCAAACACACACGCCTTATCTCTTCTCTGGAATCAGAACAGAAACAAAAAAGAAATCATAAGATGAAGGTTCAATTATAAGGATCAATTTTTTCCTGATAAATATTGTCCATCTATGTTTATATATTAGCTATATATGTATATTACCACCTTTATTAAAACTTAATTGTATTACTAAAAAAACATTTTGAGATTTGATGTATTTTTCACCCAAATAAAGCCGCACGCATCTTCTAAGAAAAAAAAAATTGAAATTTTTTTTGTAGTTTTTTCTAATCAATCATGTTTTATTAGTATATTCCTTATTTATAAAGAACTTTCGTTTAATTACCATTTAATCTATATAATATTGCTTCAAAAGAATTAACTTAACTATAGATCATCAAATATAAAAGATGGCTGATAAGGTTAGATATTTTTTGGAACAGTCTGTTCCAGAACTTCAAGATCTTGAAAGAAAGAAACTGTTCACCAAAAAGGAAATCACAATGATAATGAGAAGAAGAACCGATTTTGAGCATAGAATCACTGGTAGAGGTTCAAAGCCATTAGATTACTTAACATATGTTAAATTTGAAAAGAATCTAGAAAGATTGAGAAAGAAAAGAGTACAAAGACTCAAAAGTATAATTGACACAAAACCATCAATCTCAGATTGGGCTTCCCAACGTCGTATACTATTCATATTTGATAGAGGTGTCAACAAATTCCCAAAGAGCCTTGAATTGTGGTCGAACTATTTGAAATATGCTAAGAAAAATGGTTCAGTTAAGGTTATATATGATGTTTATTCAAAGTTACTACAATTACAGCCTAAAAACATCAATGTGTGGTTCAGTGCTGCTCATTATGAATTTGAATACAACAAGAATGTAAAATCTGCCAGAAACTTGTTTAAAAGATGTATTAGATTCAACGGTGATGAAGTTGAAGTTTGGTTGGAATTTATTAAGTTTGAATTGAATTACTTATCAAAGCTATTGATCAGAAGAAAATTATTCAACTTGATCTCAGAAAGACAACAATTGGAAGATTTAAAACAGAATGAAAAAACCGGAGAGTTTGATGATGATGGAGATTTAATCAGTATCATACCTGATAATGAATTAAATGATGAATTAAATAAACTTCCTGAACTGAATTTGAGCACACTAGGTTCAATTGAAACAAATCCAGTGTTGAGAGGTGACTTGATTCTAACCATTTACGATGTGTGTGTGTCTCAGCTAACCTCTAAAATAACTAATCAAGACGACAGATTCAAGAAATTATGGGAGATTAGTTACGGTGCCATGAAAAATATAGACTTATTTGATACATTGGATAGAACATATCTTTGTGATCATATCGTTAGAAGATTGGTGGAGGAATTTGCTGATGCTCCAAAGGTTATTATTTTACAATTGACTTTAAATTTAAGATACTTGACATTACAATCTGAGGAAATTGTTTCAAGCTTACAAAATTCAATCAAGTTATACCAATCTTGGTTAATTAAAAGCAACTGCACTGATTCGGTTAAAGATGATGTTAAGAAGTTATACATTAACTTTCTAACCGAAAACTATTTAAATCAATCTGAAGGTGAATTGAAAAGTCTATTGACATTGTTAATCAAGAAACTTAAATAAATATCGCTCTGTTTTTTTTTATCCTGTTTTCTACATTCTGCATCTTTAATATATCTATAATATAGTTGTATTTGAATAATCAAAGCGCTTGTAAAGGAACGTAATGTAAGTAAGAGACAGTAAAGAGCGAACAACGAGTTATAAAAGAAATTAAAATATATAAACCAAAACAATGAACATAGTTGTTAGGAAGATAACAGGACTCAGTACATCTAGCTTATTCTGCTTTATTGAATTCGGATGATTTCACCAGTTTGTTTAATCTCTTGTAGCCAAAAACTGTTGACAGAACAACACCGATCACTAATGAAGCGACGCAATAAATACCCAAAGTAACCTTAGAATTTAAGGTTGGTAACTTATAAAAGATCATACCATTGGCCAACTCATCCTTATCCACTTGTAACCATTTGACATTGAAGTTGAATTCAACGGTGTTACCGATGATCACACGTGTAGTATTGACCGAACTGGAAAAGACAGTACCAGAGATCAACTCATTTTGCTTATTGTTCAATAGCAAAACATTAACATTTGGATCCAAGTCAAAGTGTGATTCCTCAACTTTACCCCTGAAGTTAAAATCCAGAGGTAAATAAAGTTGTGTTTCTGGTCTCAATGAATATCTACAGGTAAATGGAGCATCTTGATGCAAGTATAGTTGGAATAAGTGGTATAGTTGATCTTCAAATTTTAAGGTACACTTGATCTCTTCATTTTTACCATATGTGAACGCCAAAGGTTTGTTAGTTTCCATACATTTTGGAAAATCCACATAAACAATATTACCATCTTTGTCAAAAACATGTTCACCAGTGTCTATTTGTCTGGAAATGCATTGTAATGGAATGGAATCTTCATAGTTATAAGTCTTCATGTTATTAATATCTAATTCAGAAGCAGGAAATGCCTGCACTTTATTAGCAGTAGATAATGCTATTAATGGGAGAAAAGATGCTGCATATAATAGTTTCATGATTGATTAGATTATTCCCTTTTTGAGTTATATGATTAATGTATTACCGAACGTAAAGGTAGTTTGATCCTGTTGAAGCTGATCTGGTGGTTTTTGAGCTTAACAATACGTAATTTATTAAGGAACACGCCAGCGATATTTTTTTTATGTTTACATCGCCTAAAGTTTCACTCGTTGGCTCACTGGCGTTTTGGTGTTTTTTTTTAGTGCAAAATAACCACTGGAATGTTTGAAAAGACAGAGAAAGAGATGATTTCTAGCTGAATTTGAAATTGAAAGTACAAAAAGGGGAAAAAATTATAGTACAAAACTCCATAATCAATGATGGAAAAGTAAAATAGACAGAGAAAAAAAATAGGGAGGTAAAGTTAAGGAACAAAAAAAAAAGAGTAACGGTGTAAAAAATGAAGGGAAGGGCTAAGGTAACTAGACAATTAATACTTTAAAAGAATGATAAGTTATCAAGAATTCATTAAAACCTCAAAGTCCACTTCGGAAAGTTCCTTTAGACATTTCTTCTTAGCCTTTTGAGATTTCCAGTGAGCTTTCAAACCATCCTTTCTTTTAAAGTTTTTACCACATCCCCATTGAGAGCCAGCCTTGCTCACACCACCACATATGTAACCCGAGCCATCCTTGTGTTGATTAAATTCATGTCTACGTCTGTCACTATGTCTAGCAAAAAATTGGCCACACACAGAACATGGGAATGGCTTTTTATGTTCATGAGCAGAGTTAACATGAGAATTTAAATTCATCTTACGTGAAAATGTCTTACCACAGCCCTCATATTCACATGTAAACACCTTTGGCAATCTTCTTGGAACACCATCAGAATGTGATATTGACTTACTGTTGACATTTTTTTGACTATGAAGGTTTCTGAATGATTTCTGGTTCGTACCAGCAGCAGTGTTGTTGTTGGTTGAAGTGGCAGTGTTAGCGGTAGTAGTGGAAGAAGCAGTACTAGTCGTTGCTGAAGCATTGTGATTATCAAAGGATAAAGAATTATTTTCATATTTCAATGCCATGTCTGCAGTTCGACGGGACCAGTCAGGTTGTGATAAGTTATTTATGATATTTTCGTTTCGATGAACAGAGTTGGCTAGAGTGAATAATGGGTTATTCAATTGAGAAGTAGAATTCAAGTTATTTTGCTGCTGTTGTTGTTGGGGAGGAGGAGCAGGAGCAGTAGTTGATGGTATTCCTGCCCCCACACTCAAAGGACGCAGTTTTGTGTCTTCATTGTCTCTTAGATTCGAAGTGGATGAACTATAAAAGTTTGTATTTGAAGAAGCCTGGTAATTTAATGGGTTCAGCAAAGTGGCAGGAGAAGGGGACCCACCATGACCATTACCGCCACCGTTAGTAGCGTTCCCAGTAGTCCCATTACCGGTGGTGCTAGTGTTGTTATGGTTGTTAGTGATGCCTGTGGAGTTGGTGCTATTACCATTATTTGTTTGTCCATCAGCAGTAACTCCGATGGTTCTTGATCCTTGAGGCTGTGTTGTTGATTGGGGAGGGTGCTGAGTGGTTGAGTCGTAGCTGTTTTTCAACTCAGGGTCAGTGGTTAAATCCTCATTAGTTCTCATTGTAAGAGGTATTTAATTTCAACTATAGAATGATAATTAAACTATAGTGGAGGATTCGTTTGATAATGATACGATTTCTATGCAAAAAAAAACACACCAAATCAACACCTGGAACTATCTTCTAGGTTTGTTTATGTTATTTTGATTTCTCTCTCTCCCTCTCTCCCATACTAAAAATTATTAAAAAAAAAAAAATTTGAGGCAGCGAAAATCTCTATCTGTCATATTGGATGACTGTGTCAATAGTACTAGTATAGTCAGTGTCTCACTTATATAGTATGTATTATACATACATATATACCTTGATAAATATAATATTAATTAATTAATGTACATATTGTATTTTAATATACATGGAATAATATTTGTATAGTAGAGATGGAATTGCTAAACTAATGTCTTAGTCACAGGTTATTTTCATTCCGATTTTTGCGCAAAATGATGTCCTGTTTTTTTAAATGATAACCCCACTGAATGCAACACACACAGCACCAATGGCTACAGTTATCACATACTTTAAAATATCTAATAATTCATCATTGAGCAAATTGAAGAACACGCTGTTCTGTAGTATATGGAAGTTGATCTTTACATCATTCAAATATTTACCAGCGTGTTCATCGATCGCATAATAATTCGTAATTACATCAATCACTAAAATATTCACACCATCGTCAATCTGATTGATATCTATATCAACTGGATTAACAGCAGCCCAACTGACTTTCACAGCATAATTGGTAATATCAGTATTATGATCATGATTACTATTGGTTTTTTTATTCGGTTGAAAATCGTTCAAGTCAATAAAGATCCGTCTGAGTTGAGAATCATCTGGACTAGTGTATAACTTAGTTTCAAACCCAATAGTGAACTGATGTAGTCCCTCCGTAGTGACCTTTTCAATTTGGTAGAAATCCTTTTGTATTTCTTGCTGGTGGTGTTGGTATGGGTGTTTCGCATTATACCGTTCAACTAACTCATCAAATGTATTATTGGAGTCATTGATATAAGGCCTTTTCACAAGTAAAAATGTTTCTGTATTTGCTGAAACAACCAATAAGTGAATGAGGAGTACCCATACATTGAATATGATAAACATTGTTTTATCCTTCTTCTTCTTCTTCTTCTGATTAAATTGAACACGAGTGATATATATATATATTAAACATGTTTCTAAAAAATTACACAGATCTGCTATTCCCACATGCCGTGTGATGCGTCGTTCGTTTGGCGTCGTATGGCCATGCTCGTATTTCTCGTTTCGACTTTTTCTGAAAAATCGGATCATTATTTTTTTGTACAATAATAGTTCTGTACATCAATATATATTTGCATGTTGTTGCCCCGATTTTTCCTTGTAAAAAGTCTAGCTTGATTGGTGATTCTACATTCATCAATTACTGAATCATTCCCATTACAATCAATTTAAAAGCAAATAGTCTAGCACTAAGTTTGTTTTACATAGATAGATATATTTTTGTTCAGATCTCATAGAGTTTCAGTTTTTCGTGTTCTGCTGCTGCTCATCATCTCAGATAACAACAACTCAAAATCACAAAGAAAAAAAAAACAGAATAAGAAAAAGAAAATACAACCTACACAAACATGTCCACTGATCAATTATATGATATTATCGTCATTGGAGCTGGTGTTGTTGGTCCATGTGTTGCAACTGCATTAGCCAGACAGGGGAAGAAGGTTTTGATAGCTGAAAGAGAATGGACTAAACCAAACCGTATTGTTGGTGAATTGATGCAACCATCTGGGTTGAAAGCATTGAAACAACTTGGTATGATTAAGGCTATCAATAATATCGAAGCCATCTATGTCGATGGTTATTATATCTCTTATCATAATCAGGAAATTACAATTTCATACCCTTCTAAAAACTTATTGAATAAACTTGATACCACTCCGGTTCCAAATGCCATCAAGAATGGTGACGAAGACAAATTAGACTCAGACTCAACTTTGGATAAGGAAGCATGGGACGCTAGTCCAAATGCGAAGGGTGTAGCCTTCCACCATGGAGACTTTTTAATGAATTTAAGAAAGATTTGTTTAAGTGAACCTAATGTTACCAAATTAGAAGGTAACGTGACAGAATTGATCAAAGATGGTGAGAAGGTTGTCGGTATAAAACTTAGTAATAAAGAGGAGTACAAAGGTAAGTTAATTATTAACTGTGATGGTATTTTTTCGAAATTCAGAAAGGAATTAGGCGAGGATAATGTCACCAGTGTTGGTTCTTACTTTATTGGTTTAGATTTAGTTGATGCTGTCCTACCTAGCCCACATCATGGACATGTCATCTTAGGTGATCATGCTCCAGTTTTGGTGTATCAGATTAGTCCACACCATACAAGAATACTATGTGCTTATAGATCTGAAAAGCTACCAAAGCGTGAAGACACATTGACATATTTATCCCAAGATGTGTTACCATCGTTACCAAAGAAGTTGCAACCAAGTTTTAAAGTTGCCCTGGATAAGGGTGGTCCAGACGTGTACAAGGCTATGGCTAACCAATACTTGACTGCCAAGAATAACAGTGTTCCAGGGTTCATCTGTGTTGGTGACTCCTTGAACATGAGACATCCATTAACTGGTGGTGGTATGACTGTTGGTTTAAATGATGCAGTGTTGTTGTGTAAGATTCTAGGAGAGGTTCCATATGAGGATTTGTCCAATGAAGATATTTTGTTAGATAAAATGTTTTCTTTCCATGCTGAACGTAAGGATTTGGATGTCGTCATTAACACATTGTCAATTGCTCTATATGCGCTATTTGCCGCTGATAGTAAACATCTACGCTTGTTACAGAAGGGTTGTTATGCATATTTCTTAAGGGGTGGTGAATGCACCAATGGACCAATTGGTTTATTGAGTGGTTTGATACCAAACTGGCTTGTTTTGTTCCAGCATTTCTTTGCCGTTGCATTCTATGCTTGTTATTTGAATATTCTTGAGAGGGGAATCTTGGGATTCCCGGTTGCATTATGGGAGAACCTGTGTACTTTGATCGTGGCAGCATATGTTCTCCTACCATACCTATTTAAAGAGTTGTTATCTTAGATTTCGCCCACTTAATGTCACGACTTTATTTTAATCAATACAAATTAAACAAACATAATAGCAAATTAGCAAAATAAAAAAAATACAAAAATATAAAACACACACACACACACACACACAACTAATTTATTATAATCAACTTGCATTATGTGTATCGTATAATATGTTTTACGTATATTTTTCTTTCTTGTCTTGTATTTTCTTTCTTTATTTCTTTATTGCTCTCTCCTTATCTCTTTCCCCTTCTTGATCTATTGTCTTCATTACTTAATTTAATGCCAAATGTTTTAATTATAATACATACTCCAATTCCATCCAATCAGCTTTTAACGTGCTACCCTTCTCTCTCTCCCCACAGATTTTTCAGATTGGTATTACTCACCCGTGTTTTGATTATGGCAGACCAAAGCTCGAGCCGTAGTTCACCGCCCAGCTCTTCCAAGTGCCGGCCGGAGAGAACAGACCTGGGAGATGGCTGGCTGACTGGCTGGCTGGCTGGTTGGCAGCTGGCTGTCCTGCGCTTTCGCTTTAAACAGAATTTTTTTCCCACAAGAAGCCGGCCGAAGAGGGAAAAAAAAAGGGAAACATATTTTCAAATTAACTAATAAATGAATGTGTCTTTCCACTGTTTCCCTTTCTCTTAACCTTCTCTTTCTCCCTTTCTCTCTATCCATTGCAATACATCGATATAATCAGTACATCAATTGCTGTCGGATAAAAACTATCTTTCTTTACACACCACCCTTTGAGTTCAATATCAGAGATCTCTCAGGCCACACAGCAAAGGAATAACAAAAAAAAAATCAATTGCACATTATCTTTTGAATTTGAAAGTATTTAAGCAAGCATCAGCTAATTTGCGGCATCACCCACACATATAAAGACAGGCTTGATTCACACTGATACTTCTTACTGTCTGTTTAGTTTACTCTCTTTGGAAGACTTAAAGCTCATTGTATTAATTAAACAATAATCCCCATTGACTCATATTTCACTGTTAGTTAGCAATGGATTCCACCGTTCCACAAGATGAGCAAAGAGTTGTCTACTCTTCCTCGCTTTTATTTGGCAAGCCACCATTAGAAGCAATGGAGGTTTTAAAAGTTAGACAAGCTCAATTGAAAACCATCAACCAAGAATTGGCCGAATGGTTCACCTCATATGGTAGATTAAAGTTGCGTTATGTCGACGAAATTAAGAAATTGTTGGTTAAAGGTGAAACATTATTCACTAGTTTGGATAATCCGAAATTACACAACACCACTGTCGATTCATTAGGTTTAGCATCACCAATGTGGAACTCTGTTCTTAAAATGGTTAGCAAAGAAGCTGAACTAATGGACTCAAGTACTAGAAAGATGGGTAGAGACATGATTGCCCCATTGAAACTGTACATTAGACAAAATGAATCCAACTTGGTTGAAATGGATGACCTGGTTACTCTTGCGGGTAACATCTCCAAGAAGGAAAAGAAAGGAGATGACACATCCATATTAACTAATGAATGGTCCGAAAGAGCTCCATACTTTTTTGAAATCTTTGAAAATTACGATTACAACAGATTGATCCTGCTAAAGGATATTTTTATGAAGTATGAAACCGACTTGAGCGATGTCATTGAATCTTTCAAGAAGGAAAATGAAACAGGTATCGAGCATGTCCTGTCCTTCAGTCCAACTGATGAAATCCAAAGATATTCCGACGCTGCATTGTCGAAAACTATTCCTATTCAGATCATTAAGTCTGTGGATGACATTAAACAACCATCGGGTTCTTCAAGTAAATCTCCTGCAGGCTTCACTAACTCAACTGCAAACACCACCTCTTCCACCACCTCCACCCCCTCAAAATCGCATCGTCATTCCTTAATGTCTCCTCTGAAGAGAAACAAGGATAAGGATAGAGATTCCACTCCATCCGGCTCCTCTTCAAGCATCAGACGTGCTTCCGTCGCCTCTACTTCCACCTCCGGTACATTCTCTAATCTACCAGACAAGAAAAAGAAGGAAAAGGGTAAGTTACGTTCTAAATTCGGTACTATCCTGAGAGGTGGTAAGAAGAAGAAGGATAAACACAGCTTGGCTGGCTCAACAATTCCAGAGTCAGAAACTTCATCCCTTGCAAGCGGTCCTTCACATAACACTGTCACCCGTACCTCAAGTAACACTTCTAGAGACAGATTAAGAAACAGTAGTCATGCCCATTCTACTACTGTTCCAGCATCATCTCAAAGCAACCATTACCAAGCTCAAACTACAACAAGAGCTCCTACAGATGTTGAAACATCGGTTCCTGTTGCTTCTTCACAACAGCCATCAGCAAGTGGTTACTCTGGAACTGGTGCCGTTGCTGTAGGCGCTGCTACTGGTGCAGTTGCTGCCGTTGTTGGTGGTGCTGCCTTAGCTACTTCTCAGCATGATGAAACTCCAAAGGCTGGTGTCGCTCCAGCTGCCACTGAAGAATTATACTCTGATGCCTATGAAGATGTTCCGCAAACTCCAACTCAATCCCAACCAGTTAGTCAACCGGTTGAACCACAGCAACCAGTTACTGATGCCACTGAATCATCCACATTCTATCCAGCTATGCAACCAACAAGAAAACCAGATTCATTTGCTGGTGCCAATGATTCGTCATCTATTCAACCATCATTACAACAATCTCCTCCATCCACAGCACAAAGCTCCACCATCCCAACAACCGCACCTTCATCTAGGGAAGTTAGTGGTTATGATTCCTATGTCCCTGAAGCGTCTGCTGGTAGTCAACAACAACCTCCTCCTCCTCCATCTTCAAGAAAGCACATTTACTCAGAAAATGCTATTAATTCTAACAATAGACTATCGCATGGCTCTGCTCCAGCTCCTCCTCAACAACGTAAGAGTGTCTTGACTGATTCATCTACTTCTATTCCAACTGTCACTTCGCCAACTTCTCAAAATGCTACTACTACTGCTGCACCTGTTGCTGCTTTACCTCACTCCTCTTCTGTACCATTACCTTCCGCAAACAACACACTTCAATCTCAAGGTACTGGCTCAGCTTCCTTACTATCAAGAAACACCACCGGTAACGGTGGTTTAGTCAGCGGTCAAATTGCTCACCCATCATTAACTACTCCAGGTTTGAATGCTTCTATTGTTGAATTGTTTAATGCCTCATTCAAGGATGGAAAATTGTCTCGTTCTAATGCTATTGGTGAGGTTGCCTTCAGTTACATCTTGGATGAGTCTGTGAAGAAGGTTCCATCTAAGATCGAACTTAACATTGCCTCCAAGTCTGGTCATTTATTACCTTCCTTCATGTGTAACACAATGTTCTTGGAACAAGACGCTGAAAACCCAAACAGCTTTGTCATTAGTGATCCATCACAAATTTACTTAAGAACCGTTGGTGGTTTGAAGTATATGCTGAACAATCCAACACCTCCAATTGTGGTGCAACCTATTTGGAAATACGAGCAAAATCAATCAACAGTTATCATCTCCATTAAGCCATCTCATGAATTATCTCACTTCCTTCAATCGCACTCTATCACTTTGTCGAACTTTGTTGTGTCTGTTTCAACTGCTGGTGCGCAAGCTGTTTCAGCTGCTACCAAACCATCTGGTTCATTCAATAAGGAAAAGAACAGAGTCACTTGGAATTTAAGCTCTACCCCAATAACATTCAATGCTGAGAATACTGAGGAGAGATTGATTGCAAGATTCATGACTACTGGTATTTCCAAGGAATCGGATGCTGGTGTGCAATTAAGATTCACTGTTAATTCAGATGATGGTGCCTTGGGTGTCATTTCCTTAAACACTGATTTGGAAATCACAGGTAAGTCACAGGATACCGTGGAGGATCCATTCAGTTCTAGTGACAATGTTGGAGAATCTTCCGATAGTAGTGAAACTCCAGAATGGACAGTGGTTCCAACTTTGAAGACTATTGTTGCTGGTGGCTATTCTGGTCACAGTTGAATCAACTGTCGATTCCTTTAGACTGTTATTTATGTACTTTGTGTTTTTTTTATCTTATTGCCTATGCTTTATATTCTTATCTTTTTTTTTTATTTTCATTTAACATTTTGTTACTTTATCTTTTAGTTTACCCTCTTTCCCCCTGTTTTTTTGATGTTGTTACTTATTTTTTTTTTGTAATGCCCCTTTTTTCCTGTCCGTCCATTATTTTCACATTTTGTTGTATATCTTCATTTTTATAAAAATGTTTGTTGTAAACTCTTTTTTGTGTCTTTTTTTTCTGTTTTAATAAAAATTATTGTCAAGTTTAATTTAAGAATGTTTACTATTTCTAGCTATATATGAAACCAACCAAAATAATGTATTTTATTGTTTGATAGAAACCCAATAGAATTAAAAATAATATACCCGGGAAAAATTTAAAAACTTTTAAAGCACAAAGTTATACTAATAATAAGGAAGTAAAAGAGTGAAGCAAAAGAAAGAGAAAGTAAAATACAAATAAAGGGGGGGAATTAACATCTCGTCATTGAAAAAAATATATAGGAATGAAAAAGTATCAAGTAAATAGCAAGGTAGAAGTAAATGTTAAATTTCATATATTAAGATAAGTCAGCGAAAGTAAAGTAAGTAGCGTCGGGATCAACATCATAACTGTAATTGACGGCAACAGTACGGTTTGCATTTGTAATTGGAAGTTGATATGCCAATACTCCACGAACAATTAACTCGAATGGACTGGTCGATATATTCAACCATCTTGGATTAGGATTATTTATCGATGGGGAACTCTCCGACTTCCGAACAGTGATGGAGTTTTCATTGTTTTTGTTTTTATCTTCATCATTCTCATCATCAGGGGGTAATCTTGGTGTCTTCCTATGGTTCTTATCCTCACCATCTGGCGAATCAAAGGAGCATGGATTGACAATCTTTATTTCGGTTCTACTTTTATCATACTGTCTTGTGAAAAATCCACCTTGGATAATAAAAGGAATGTCCAAATGACTAACAGATCCAAGTAACACTGTATCATATGATTGTTTCCCAGATAGAGTGATGTATGCAGTCTTAGCGAAAAAGTCTATATCAACATCTTGTATTTCAATACCCAGAAACCCTGGGTTAAAACTTCTAAGATCCATGTTGAACACAAGCTCTTGTTCAGAGATTAAGATGTCCTTTATACCAATAATCTCGGTATGCTGTAGTTCCTTAGATGTTGCTAGGATGAAACCACTGACGAATCCTAATGATAAAAGTACTAAAATGGCCAATAGCGTGTAGCAAAAGTTCTTTAATTGTTTAATCTTGGAACTTCTTGAACTGGTGAAATCGTGAGGTGAAAAGTACAGGTCATTTCTCTTTCGTTTCAATAATTTTCCACTATTTCCATTGGCATTTGTTCCATTACCAAATTGCATATTGTGTCCACTTCCAGGGGAATCTATCAGGGATTGATGGTATGGGTTGGTAGATGACTTTAGATGTTGCGAGCCAAAATAGCCACTAGAAGAATTCAATGAATTGAATTGATTGTTGCTGTTCATGTTTCCATTGGTACTGTATATCTTTTGTTTATGGTTCTCGTCAAATGAGATATTATCACCAAAATCAGAATCATAATCAATTATGGATCCATATTGATATTGCTGTCCATTTAAGCTGTTGTAGTTGTTGTTGTTCATGTTATTAATGTTGTTGTTCTGATTGTTATTATTATTATTATCAAAGTTATTCATATTATTGTTGTTTGTGGATGGTCCGAGCAATAGTTCATCCTCTTCGTCAAAATCATCTTCAAAATTATCAGTAGCAAAGTCCCTGATATCCATACCAGAGTATCGTCTCGGGTGCACACCCTTCGAGTCAAAGATTCTAGATGTGATTTGTCTCAAGCTATTGACAACTGCTGGATCCATAGGTTGAGGATCCTGCTCATTTGGCTGAAGCACAGAGCCTATTGAATCGTTATCATGGTGCGCATCCTGCTGATTGGAATTCATAGGAACTTGAGGGACAGAAGGTGTGGTGGCAACAGCTGGAGTAGAGTTGCCAGTGGTGTTGTTTGTGTTTGTTTTTGTAATTATAGCTGCAGTTGGGACGGTGGTGGCAGTGGCAGCACCAGTGTCTAGTACAGTCAACGGGTCAATTTTGGTACCACCCCTTCTGTAGCTATTATGTGCTGAATTCTTGGAGCGGGTATCAAAGAGAGTATCTTCTCCACTTATGTTCTCCGTTGATTGTTTCAACTTGGCAACTTGTCTACCAAAGTTATTCGAAGTCTCATTTCCAGTGATATTTTGTTGTTGTTGCTGCTGTGAACCGTTGCTGTTTGTAGAGCCAAATCTGCTGCTGTGTGCAACCACAGTTTCCGATTGGCTGCTTTGGGTATCGGATTGGTTATCTCTAAAAGTTGGATTTCTTGATTGGAGAACAGGGGAATGCTGTGAGGCAACACCAATCACACTTACATTGTCCTTCTGCTGGGGAATCGGTTGTTGTTGTTGTTGTTGTTGTTGTTCGGGAACAGCAACTGCAACAGGATGTTGAGGGGAATCTGTGACATTTTTAGTTGATGTTTCATAAACAAATGTTTCGTCTGAATCGGATTTATTCTTTTCATCATCCCTGATGGCATTATGTAGTTTTGTTGCAAAAAACTCTGCCCTAGATGAGTTTTTACTTTGAATGGTATTCAGAGAGGAAATTGTGTTGGTATTACCTTGCTGAGAAACGTTGTTTCTTAGATTCAATAAACTTGGATTTGCCTTTTTCAACTTCGCAGAATTAGTAGAAGAAATGGTGTTATTGTTGTTGGTACTATTACTATTACTATTTGAACCTGTTGTTGTATTAGTAATGTTGTTGTTGTTTGTAGTGGTGGTGATATAAGGGGCAGTACCTGTGTTGATATTATTATTGGTATTGTTGCTGTTACTATTAGTATTATTATTATTGTTATTGCTGTGTTGTTTGTAGTTATGGTTATCATGAGCTGTAGCAGTGCTTGGTGTCAATGCAGGATCGATTAATGTGGATCGCTTTGATTTCAAGTGATTCGGTAGAATCGAGTCACCAAGGTTTGTGATGTTGGTTGTCTCCGTTACTATATCTGCAGCATGATCAAAATAGTCCTCCCTTGTTGTAGTGGAGGTATTTATATTACTAAGAGAGTCGATTTGAGCTATAGTTGGCACTGTTGATGTTGATTGAATAGTTAACTCCTCCTGTTGCTGTTGGGTATGGATGTGCTTTTCGGGACTATTATTTGCAGTACTAAGGGCAGAAGCCTGATTAGAGTTTGTTAACGGCAGTAAATGAATTGAATTAGAATCCGCTTGTTCTTGCACCACAGCTACAAGACCTGAAGATAGGTTATTTCTGTCTTTAGGGTCGGGTAGTTTGATGAACGATGCCTTGCTTTCAGTTGGAGAACCAGGTAGTTTAATCGGTGTTGTTGTTGTAGAGTTATTGTTGCTATTATTGGTACTTGAAAGCTCTGTATTAATAAAGTTTGGTTTCTTCTTCGAAGACGGACTTGCTGAATTCATATTGTATGTGTGTATGATAAGAGAAATGTCAACCTAAACGAGAGAGAGAGAGAGAGAAGAAACAAAGGAAGTTTGAAACCAGAGTATTTATTTCTATACTGTTCGGGTTCGTATTGCAAAGAGCAGTAATATAAACAAATCAATCAAGTATGTTTTTTTCAAAACTCTTTTGTAGGATAAATGAAAAGAAGGAGGATGAGTGTGTGGTATGGTGTGGTGTGGTATTGTTGTTTGCTGTAATTATATAGTATTATTATATTATAGTATCAAGATGAATCACGGGAGGAGGGAGCGATAGAGAAAGAGAGGGATCGACAGTTGATTCATTAAACCTATATTGAAGAGAGGAGTACGGTAGGAGAGGAAATGGAGAGTGAATGTATTATGATCAAAAGAATGTAATGTTTGAATACATATAATGATGAATAAAAGGGGGTTTAACTGGTTGGGATGTGTGTGTGGGTGTGTGTGGAGTGTGGTGTGTGTTTCAATAATTCTCCGATTCCAGTTAATATGATAAAGTGAATGTAGAATTAAGTTTTACACTAGCAAAAAACAAAGAGTATATATAGAAGTAAACGATGGAATGGATTGGGATATAATGTAATGAATCATATATACGTTATATAGTACAGGAACAAATAGATATATAGAAATATATATATATATATTTTATATTTCCCGTTTCCCTTTTCCTCTTTTTTTTTTTCTTAATCAATCAATCAATCAAATTGCCTCTGTCTGTCAAAAAAAAAGAAAAGAAGAATTCCGCCGTTTTTAGGTAAAAAATGGCCCTGCTTTAGAGAGTCTCTTACTGTATGCCCATGTCTGTGGGTAATAATAGAACGGGGAAAGAGAAGGAATTTGTGACAGGCCATGGGCCATGGGCCTGGCCTGGCCCATGCTGGCCTTGGTTATGGGGACAGGCTTGGGCGATCATTTGGGGAGACACCGAGCGGGAGGGCAATCATTTTTTTCTTGTTTAAATCATCCGCCAGGGTGACGTGGCAGTGCACAGGCGGAGCTGGCCGGAAGGAAACGCCAATAATAAATAATAGAAGGGGGGGGGGGGGGAATGAGAGAGCCTTTTAGGCATTTCATTATAAATACATAATAAATTAATAATAAAAACTATATTATATTACATATATATATTGTTCTAACTATTTCAGATGAGATGAGATGAGATGAGATGATTGATCAAGACAATATGGAAATATCTAAGCAATAAAAGTAAATCTGTAGTTAATTGGTTGTCGAATAATTCACATTGACTGATTGGTTAATTAGTTGAAATTTCCAAAAATTCGTTTAAAAAGGATACCCTTTTTTTTTACTAGGTTTTTTTTTTAAGTATTAAATTAGAAGAAGAATTAAACACAATTTGTTCAAATGAATATCACATATATATTAGTAATCAAGAAGAAACCATTTAGAGAGATAATATAATCATATAATGAAACATTAAAATGCAAAATCTTGGATTTGCATCCCTCTTTACTTACGACATTAATCCTACATTGGCTTTTCTCAGATTTAATAAAATCGTTAAATTAGTAGAAAAAGATAAATAAAATGATATGTAACATAATAATATAATATACAAAAACAAAAATATACATAAAATACACAGAAATCAGGGGAGGAGACAGCTTGTCCTCATCCCATTATTCGTTGTTATTTTTCTATTCAGTGACAGGTCTTTTCAGAGGTATGATGCCACCAAAAGGCTTCTTGATTTCAGAACCACCACTACCATTAACACTACCACCACCATTACTTGCACCACCAAATCCTGGAGGTTTTCTAAAGGCACCAGGCTTTCTTAAACCTATAAATGCACCAGATGGTTTCGATATCGTAGCAGGAGAAGGTCTAATAGATGGGACTGATGATGATGGAGTAATTGAAGACATAGACTTATTCACAGAATTAGCCGTAGATAATGAATTAGCAGAAGTTGTAGTAGTATTAGCACCAGCAGCAGTAATAGTAGAACTACGCGAAACAGAAAATGGCTTTATGGCTGATGGTCTATTCGAGGATAATGGCTTGACAACAGGTGAAATAGCCGATTTAATAGTGTTAGATTGTGGCTTCAAATACTGTGGTAGCTTCACTTGAGGAATAGGCGGAGGCACAGGCTTGGAAGCCTGTCTGTAACGTGGTTCAGACTTTGCCTTGGGTTTTGGCTCACTTTTAACTCTGGTCGCCGTCATCGCCGTCGTCTTGCTGACCTTCTCAGTTGTCTTGACACTTGAAATCAAAGGCGGAGATGAATCTATATCCATGACATCATAATCAGGATACACGTCAAGGTGAATGGGCGAGCCATGAGCAGACTTTTGAGCCTTAGCAACGTTCTCCTCTTGCCTATTCTTATCATCAACACCACCCTTCCGTTTTTCAGGAATAAGTTGGCCCGACTTGGCACTATTAATAGTAGTTTTATTTGTAGTAGTACTAACCACAGAAGAAGAAGCAGATGGGGGTCTAAGGAACTGTTGAATCGATGACAATGATAAACCACTAGGAAGCATATCTTTAGGATTCGAATCGGATATCGCTGTCAACGATGATTTATTGGAATGGCTATTCTTAATCGAGAGCTCTTTGAAAGCATCAAGTGATTGTTCAACAACCCCACCAGGTGTCTTCTTTTCCTGTTTCGTTTTCGACTTCGCGTTGACAATACTCTTAGAGGAAGAGGCAACAGACACATTTTTGCCGGTTTCCGCACTTGTGACAGAATTTGAATCATTATCATCACCACCAGTACCAGGACTGGTTGTAGAAGTAGTAGCAGTAGCAGCAGCATTAGTAGTGGGAGTAGGGTCACCGTCAGTCTTTGTCAATGCTGATAAAGATTGCACAGAACCAATTTTAGAAAAAATAGCATTCAAAGAACTGACTAACGAATTCACAATCGATGAAAGACTTCTACCCTCTTCTGTAGGAGAATCCGGATTAGCAGCAAAATAGGCACTTAATAATGAAATTGCAGCAGCAGAAATTGGCAACCGAGAGCCATGAGATGGGTTCATGTCCTCTGCACTGACCTCGGTGCCTAGTGACCTAGCTAAGGACGCTAAATCACCCAACGTATCTTGATCCTTCAAAACATCCAGTAAGAGAGGAGTTTTCAAACCATCCTTACTATCAGTTTCGGACTCATTGGTATCCTTTTCTTGCTTTTCCAGGATTTGCCGTTCTCTCAACAATCGCTTCTGCTTTCTCTTATTAAACTCGGCAGACACCCATTGTTTTCTTAATTCATCATCTTCAGCATTAGGGTATAAAAATGTAGATCTTTTGATAACTCTGACTCTTAAATCGTTATCTCTGTTTCTTTCAATATTAATTTCTCTCCATTTCTTCTTACGCTCTCTGTTCTCAAGTCTGATACGTTCTTTACGATCTTCCTCATCCAGCTCAGCCATCTCCTTGACATACTTCATCTTCGAACCAGAGACAACGGAGATGGCAGAATCGATCAAGGTCCGTAATTGTTTCACCTTTTCCATACCCACTTTT
Source organism: Ambrosiozyma vanderkliftii (assembly GCA_003705225.2). Classification (NCBI taxonomy): domain Eukaryota; kingdom Fungi; phylum Ascomycota; class Pichiomycetes; order Pichiales; family Pichiaceae; genus Ambrosiozyma; species Ambrosiozyma vanderkliftii. The sequence goes on from PPHW02000025.1 coordinate 107,824, forward strand.
GCCAGGATACTTTGCGAATCCAGATTCTTCAAATTAACCGTATTCAAAATGTTATTAACCAATGGTGTATTTCTAGAGGCCATTTTCAATGGAGCCGTAAATGCAGGATGCTGTTTGGTCACAGCATTACCAACGATTCTGAATTGTGCATGAGGATTCACAGACAAGTCGGATGTGGTAAAATTAGAAGAGTTAAAGTTTGCCTTTGGAGCTTGAACCTGAAGCAATTTAGAAGGATCTGAAAATCTAGAGCCACCAAAAGAAACAACATCAGAGGAGTTCCTTGGGGGTGGTTTTTGAAATTGCTGAAATAAGGGGGAAATATCAGTGATCGATGCATTCTTTCTTTTATTGCCAGTAATGGAGGAGGATCCCTTTTTCGCCTGTCTGTTCCTGGCATCGTCAGATGATCCAGGAAGTGAAGTCGGACTAGGAACAGTCGTACTGGAAAACTGTGGATAAGTTGATGGGAGCTTACCTGATTTTTGCAACTGTTGCTGGATGGCACGAGCCTGCATGCCAGTTATTTGTGCAACTCTTTGTTGCGCAGCGGCCCTGATGGCATCATTCGACATAGGCATTCCAACTCTTGATGACAACGAATCAGAAGTGATGATACCCTTTCCAAGAGAAGCAGCTCTATGCTGATCGCCACCAGCACCAGCGCCAGCACTGCCATCTTCAGCCATGTTCATACTAGAAATTAAATTTTCAGGATTCTCCATAGCCATCTCCATGGCCTTTTCCATCATCTCATTCCATTGGAAACTTTCAACGTCAGCATTTGAACCCTTTTTGTTTGTCTTCTTCTGTTGTTTCTTCGGACGGGGTTTCCTAGCTGATGGCTTTTTAACTTGCTTCTTTTGATGTGGGAATAAGTTTGTTTCAACAACAGACTGAACCATATCAGCCAATGCCTTCTGCAAGTCATCTTCATCACTACCTGCAACTGCCTTCACAGATTCTTTGATTTCCGGATGGGTGTCTTTCAAGGCTTCTTCAATGGCATTGTGTAAATCAATATCTGCAGAAGCCTCAACATCCTTGGCAGCTTGTCCAGACCCAGATGCCTTGGTTGGCTTTTTTGGACCATGAAGTTCCAATGCCTCTTCAATAGCCTTATTCAATTCATCATTCACTTGGTGTTCCACAGGATACATTTCATCACCAGCGGTTGTTGTTGTAGTACCTTGATCATTTATGGCATCCTCAATGGCCTTTGAAAGTTCAGCGTTGGATAATTCCTCCTGGTGTTGCTCAAAGTGTGGGCCCACAGATAAGAGGGAATCATTGATAGTATTATCAACTTGAGCTAAATCATCACCATTATGTTCACCAGCGGGTTGCTCAATGGTATCAGCTGCTGCCTTCAGAGCATCATTTATAGCTTGCTTGACTTCATCCATATCATCAGTGGAATCACGTCTGGTTAACTGTGAGTTCTCCGCAACGTTGGAGGGGGAGGAGGAGGATGGATAATTATCATTAACGTGCATTTCATTAGGACCAGTGGTACCCTTTTGCACTTCCTGATCGAAATGTTCACCGGTGGCAGCCTGTAAGGCATCATTGATAACCTGTGCCATATCTAATTCAGCCTCACTTTCTTTATATTCACTACTTCCATTTCCACTTTCTTGTAAGTGTTCCTGTTGTTCAGGTTTCCTGCTTTCAGTAGTAGTTACCGATTCATCAGCTGGAGCAAAATTTGCATTCAAAGCTTGTGTAATAGCATCATTTAGTTCATCATTACCTACTTCATCAACATGTTTATGATGGGTCTCCTCTTCAGCTGTTAATTTGGATATTTCCTGTTCCAACTGGCTTTTCGGCTCATGTTGCCCATGTTGCTGCTGTGGGTGATCAATTTCCTTCTGAAGAGGATCATCCGCAACTACATCAGTTGTGGATTGTGTTTCAGGGGGCACCTCATTAAGGGCATCTTCGATTGCTTTTTGCAAGTCCAGTATTCCTTCACCGCCCGTGTTATCCTCCTTGGGAAGTTGTTGTGTAGAATGTTTTTCTGAGTTTACAGTTCCTGGATATCCACTTTGTTGTTGGTCATTTAACGAGTCCTTATTGTAATTAGTTAATTGATCAAACTCTTGACTTGTCTCCTTAGGTTGAACCGTACTGTTCTGATTCTCGTGTTGTTGTTGTTGTTGTTGTTGTTGTTTCTCAGTATTATCATTCGTATCAGCAGTATGTTCCACAACATCGTTGGATACCGTTTCAACAGCAGAGCTGACTATATCTTTCAGCATATCCATATGTATATCTTTATCATCATCATCATCATCATCATCATCATCATCATCATCATCACCGACAACAACATCGCCTGATTCAGCATTCTGTGGTATGCCTTCAGAATGTTGTTGTTGCTGTTGTTGATGTGGGTCAGCTTGGGTATGATTAAACCCTTCATTGACGAGGCTATCTATTTGAGCTTGTAAGAGATCGTGACTCTCATCGTTTTGTTGTTGTGTTGTATAAACTTCATGATCATTATGGTCTGTATCATCATCCCCTATCTGATTATCGGAGTTTCCGACATTATGGTTATCGGAGTTGTTGTTGTTGTTGTTGTTATTATCATCATCATTAACATGGCCTTCATTGTAAATATTACTAACCGCTTCAGCAACAACAGACTCTAGATCCACTTCGAAATCCTCAGTATGTGGGTCTGCCATCTTGATAGATAAGATATATGATGATTCAGGGATGATTTGAAATCTGGGGTAAATTAGTTTTTCCTAAAACACAGTCACAAACTAGTACCTAAAGGCTAAATATATCTTCATATTAAAAATTAAAAATACCTACGAGAGAGACGAGAGAGACGAGAGTAACAAAAAAAATAATAAACAAAAAAATTTTCTTTCTTTTTTTAATTTGCCCTCAACTGGTCGTTATTAACGGCTATGCGGCTTGCTGGTATATCTATATTTATTTATTTATTTATTTATTTATTTATTTAGATCAGTGTAGTTAGTGGTGGTGTGTATGTAATTAAAATTAAAACCAAAAATGTTGAAAAGAAAGATATAAGAAAGACTAAAAAAAGAGATGATAAATCGTTAAAATACATTAAACAAGTATGTTTATATAAACAAAAAAAAAAAAAACGCAATAACTAAAAGTAAAAGATGTGTAGTGGCTTTTGGATTTCTCCATTTTTTATTTATTTATTTATTTATGCATCATAAGTAGTGGCAGAAACATTACCACCCTTACCAGTCCAGTTAATGTGGATAGCATCACCAACCTTCTTCTTATCGTCGGCATGTTGTGGCAAGATCTTGAAAGTGTGGGCACCAAAGTAATCTCTTTGTGCTTGCAACAAGTTTGCAGGTAATTGTTCAGATCTGTAACCATCGTAGAAAGCCAAAGCAGTGGAGAAGGCTGGTGTTGGAACACCAACTTCAACAGCCTTGGAAATGGTCTTTCTCCAACCCTTTTGAGCATTGGTAATGGCCTTGTTGAAGAATGGATGGAATAATAAGTTTTCCAAATCAGCATTCTCTCTGTAAGCAGCAGTGATTTCACCTAAAAAGACAGATCTGATGATACAACCACCTCTCCACATTAATGCAATTGATGGAAAGTTCAACTTCCAGCCATATTCCTTAGCAGCTTCTCTGATCAACATGAAACCTTGAGCATATGAGATAATCTTAGATGCGTATAAAGCTTGTTCTAAATCGTCAACAAATTGCTTCTTTTCAGAGGCAGGAAGCTTAGTTGGTTCAGGACCAGATAACAATGTAGAAGCTCTGATTCTTTCCTCCTTTAAGGCAGACAAACATCTAGAGAACACAGCTTCACCAATCAAGGTAACTGGCATACCCAAGTCCAAAGCATTGATAGCAGTCCATTTACCAGTACCCTTTTGACCAGCAGAATCCAAAATCTTTTCAACTAATGGAGTTCCATCGTCATCGTTATATGCCAAAATGTCTCTAGTAATTTCAATTAAGAAGGAATCTAAAACACCCTTATTCCACTTGGAAAACACTTCAGAGATTTCTTTATCTTCAAAACCACCAACTCTCTTCATCAAATCATAAGCTTCGCAGATCAATTGCATATCACCATATTCAATACCATTGTGAACCATCTTAACATAATGACCAGCACCGGCATCACCAACCCAATCACAACATGGTTCACCATCAGACTTGGCAGAAATTGATTGGAAAATATCCTTAATATGTGGCCAAGCTTCCTTAGCACCACCTGGCATCAAAGAAGGACCGTATCTAGCACCCTCTTCACCACCAGAGACACCAGAACCAACATACAAGATACCCTTCTCCTTCAATTCAGCAAATCTTCTGTTGGTATCTGGGAAGTGGGAGTTACCACCATCAATGATGATATCACCCTTGTCCAAATATGGTAATAATTGCTTGATGAAGGAATCAACTGGATCACCAGCCTTAACCAACATCATAACTCTTCTTGGGCTCTTCAATTTGGAGCATAAATCTTCGATGGAGTGAGCACCCAAAATAGACTTACCCTTAGCTTCGTTAGCTAAAAAGTGGTCAACTTTAGAGACAGTTCTGTTGTAAGCAACAACAGTGAAACCGTGGTCAGCGGCATTCAAGATCAAGTTTTGACCCATAACGGCCAAACCGATTAAACCAAAATCACCCCTGTAAGTAAGTAATCATTTTTTTTTTGAAAATGATTTTATTTAGTTAGTATATTTGATTATCAAAAAAGCTTTAATATCGTATAGATAGGAGATCTTTATCATCAATTGAGATGTTTTCATGAGCTTAACACATATTCATTTTAAAGTCCGATATATATATATATATAGATATGGATGAGATGGGTGTTGCATATCAATTAATCAGTTGACCCAGAACCTCCGAAAGCAATTGAAAAAACTGCAACAATCAGAACAATCAAGTACATGTCGTTTATTCTATGTCATTAGATCACACTATGATGCCTAATCGATGCATAGAGAAATACTCTCCGAACCCATGGGTTAAAGTTAAAAAAGGACAAAAAAAATTAAGTGCGCAGGCCGACGGCAAAGGCAGACAAGCAGGCAGCCATTAATGAATCATTATCCGTGAAATAGAGGAGGAGACTGATTCTTTGCAATTGATACACTGGACTGATTAATATTTCCTTCTTTTTAAAGAAGACATGTAGAATTGAATTGAATTGAATTGAAGGATATGTATGGATCATAGACTTCCATATGGTAAAGAGAACAAGGCATATCCGATAGAGACGAAACCAGCAACCAGCTAATAAAATTAATAGGCAATTTATACATACTTTGCTTCAGACATGATTGATATTGTAATTGATTGTGTTAATGTGTTTTATAGTGTTAATTCAATGGAATTATTAATTAAATGAAACCAATTGAAGATGAATCAAGGGAGAAAATGGAAGAGCTTGTAGAAAAAAAGGAAAGGAAAGGGAAAAGGTTTAACAATATATACTTTTTTTTCCCTTTCATAGATCTGTCTCCAAGAGACCATCTGGACTTTAAATTATTATTATTAAGGGGGGAGAGGGAGAGGGAGAGGGGCATGGAATAGCCGGTCGGGGGATGAGTGGCGGTGCACCCTACCATATACCACGGGACACTCCCATCCAGCCTACTCCGAGAGCGCGATTTTAATTAGTAATTATCGGGTACTTGAGGCTGGTGCGTGGCAGTATCGCACGTGACTAGCCTGAATTTTTTGTCGAAATCCGATACTTTTCTAATTTACTATGTATCTTAATGGACTAGACCATTATTATAACTTTATACCTTACACAACATATAAATTACGTTATATATACATAGAATCCATCGGAGTTTGGTTTATATTTTAATTGTTAAGATGAGTTATTTTTTTATTTGTTTGATATTATCCGATGGAATATTTAATAATTTTTCAAAGTCATTGAAACAATTAGTGATTATCACATACTTGGGGTGAAAATATGATGATAAATAAACATCATATATCCAGCCTTTAACGAGTTAATGACTTGAGTGTTGTTCTCAATTGTAAGTTTTGAATTGAATGGTGTGAAAGTAATTACTATTATCATCATCATCATATAGAAGGGTTTTCACAATCGTTTAGTTTGGTTGTAGAGTTAGACCCTGAAGAATGATTAAACCATTATGCATGTGTAATATTTAGCCTTTAACACTCACTTCAATAGGAATAGCTGAATGTAATGCTTTTATCATTTCCTTGCCCTTCAATATCTATTAACCAAAGACAACCACAGTAGTTGAATATAATCATCTGGCTATCTAATAGATAGGCAGATAGAGAGGTAGATCTCGATGTGATTAATTATTCCGCCTTTTTTCACTTGCAAAACGTGCGGAGTTTAACCGACATACCATTTTTTTTTAGATTTATGCAAGCTATAAGTATATCTCTGTCTGCACTTTTATCTCATTTCAATTCAACTCAGTTTAACTCAATTCAACTCAATTGGACTGACAGATTCGAATCAATCATAATACAAATACAAAAATAACTAAAATGTCTCAAAAAATTACATGGGAAGAAGTTGGAGGTTCAAGCAAGGGTAAGCTCCTTTCACCAGCATTCGTTGTTGGAAACCTAGTTTTCACTGCTGGTTCAACTGGTTCTGAAGAAGACGGTTCTTTCTCTGACTCAGTTGAGAGACAAACTGAAGTGACTTTGCAAAAATTACAGAAAGTGTTGAAGGCCTCTGGTTCTTCCTTAGAAAACGTTGTCAAGGTCTTGGCCTTCATCAAGAACGTTGAAGATCAACCAAAGATGAACAAGGTTTATGCCACTTTCATGGGCCACCAACCAGCTAGATCTTGCGTTTCTGTTACATTCCCAAATCCAAATGTTTTAGTTGAAATTGAAGTTATTGCTACTAAGTCAACTAAGTCAAACTTATGAAATTAACTTGATTTGACCGCTTTCTGTTCTCTATTTCTTCTCCATTTCTCCATTTCTCTATTTTACCGTTTTACTCTTTTTGTCTTTTATATTAACTTTTTTTCACTCCATTGTACAGTTTCCCCATTTATATATTGAAATCTACAATTAGTATTTTATATCATTGGATATCACAATGCAGTGTGGGGGGATAATTGAAGAATTCATTAACCTCCAAATAAAATCTGTTTATTTGAAAAAAAAAATCTCATTGTAATTTTGTAAAGGGGAAAAAAAATCTAAGATCCCTTAATTTTATTAAATCGTTTTCCCCCTATTTTTCATTGAAAACCAAAGAAGTGTCATAGTAACGGTTGTTTATATAATTAATAATTATAAAGAGATACAAACAAGAATGGAAAAGGGACAACAACACTCATTTATTACATCCATTGATAGTTCAATGGCTGACAGCCTGTTCTCTTTAAAATCTGAAACCACTGAAATAACGGAACAGTCAATCAAGCAATTTACGACGAAAACATCAATACCCGTCTATGAAAGCCCATTAAAAGATAAGCAAGTTAGGCTGGAGTATAATAAGAACAAAGTTGTTCAAATATTCAAACTGGCTTGTTCTCCCACGGACAATGTTTATAAGGTAAAGCTACCACATCATTGGAGATTCGAATTGTACAGGGAATTACTTTCTTACTTACATGAGTATAATGATAAATCATTAAAACAAGCAAACTATGTATTAAAGGTACTATTACAATCTAGTGCCAACTCCAGAACCTTCCTATGTTGTATCCCCCCAGAGATGTCTGGTCTCAAAGTTGAGGGAGCCCAGGTCTGGTTCAAGTTAATGTTTTCCCCGTTGAAGGGTAATACCTTGCAAGTATCTAGATACAAGATTAAATACGTTCGAGATATTATAGAAAAATACATACACTGGATAATCAGAAATTCTAGTGCTAACAAGGATCTTCTTATTCATTTTGAGGAGCATTTTAGATTCATATGCAACAGCTCCAAATTAACTAAGAGAGTATTAAGAGCTAGTTTACAGTCAATACAAGCGTATAATGGAAAGCACAGTTCCAGTTTTGTCGTCCAAATTCAAGGGAATAGGATATTATATGTACTACTATGGGTACATGATACTAATATCTGTACTTTTAACTTGAATAAGCTATCAACCATGGGGCAGTTATGTGGATTTGCTACCCGTGTTGCCCTGTTCATCAGTCTCTGCTCTATATTTCCATACCCTAAGAAAACTCCCTCCCACTAAATAATTCTTTCTATTAATGATTCATGCTAATATTTCAGATTTTACTAAACACTGACACCTATTTGTATATTAGCCAACCCACTTGCTATACCTCCGCATATATATAACGAATCTTAATTTTTCATGTGCTGAATGAAGCAAAAGACCTTTTGGCGATTCGGTTTTTCGCTAGCATCGATCGAGAACTTTCCACCACAAATATGTCCCTGTGACTTTTACTTTTGATTATTTTAGTATAAGTTTTCTAATAGACAGACAGACTTATTTTACTGGTGTGTTCATTAAACACTTCTTACTGACATCTAGGATACTGTCAAGATAACAAGTCATACAAACTGTTTTAACACTAATAATGTCCGTTCATAACCCAAATAACTGGTATGTGTTTAGTATCGAAAACTTTTCCTTTCCCGACGTCCACAACTAAAGAAGATGATCGAGACTTACTAACTAAGTTACACTCTCTAAATAACAACCAAAAAAAGGCACTGGATTGACAAAAATTGTTTACCATGGGCAAAGAATTACTTTGATGAAAACTTGAAAGGTTTAACCACAAAGAATGACGAATATGAAATTTCTGTCACTGATATAAAAACTGTCTCTGGTGATTGTGATGTCACTCAGAGAAAAGGTAAGGTTAAGTGTATATTTGACCTCAATGTTTCATTTAGTGTCAAGTTAATCAAGATTACACCTGAAGATGTGGAAGAAGCTGATGCTGTCGTGTATGAAATCAATTTGCCAGAATTTGAACACGACCAAGAAGATGAAGATTACAATTTTGACATTAAGAATGGTCAACTAGAGTTAAAGAAGGTTGTCAGAAGTACATTACTTCCAGAAGTTTTGGTTGTTTTCAAAAAATTCCAACCAGCATTACTAGAAACACATGAGCCAAAGCTACAACATAACACGAACTAAAGAATAGCTATTTATTTACTTGTTAACCTTGTTGGATGGGATAGTGAAGATAAAACTGAAAAAGCCAATGGCTTTATTTGTCACCATCGATTATGAATCAGTTGGTACCGGAGACTCTCGATAACTTATGTATTATTTATTTGCATATAGTTATATATATATAGAAACATAAAAGAATAAATTAGAAAAAAAATATAATATACAGTAAAAATAGATTAGTAATGAAAGCATTAATATGTAAAAAAGAGGCTTTTAAAACCCTTCAGGAACACCCTTGGCGTGTTTTCCATCAACCTCACCAAAATAACACCCAATACCACCTTTGTATTTGGAATTTAAACCACCGTGGTCAATCTGAGTCCAAAAGAATCCTCCATCAGCCAATCTTTTCAAGACTTTAAATCCTTCCACAGAGTTGTACGGAACACCATTAGAAGGATCATAATACATTGCCTTACCACCGTCAATCAAACATTTCTTCTTACTACCATTAGGTAGATAAATACCAAGTGGTGCAGGCGTGGTGATTTGAATCTTGATCTCTTCTTCTGGCTTTTCAATCTTGGAGTCCTCCACAATCTGGTATGCTTCACCAAATCTCGGAAGTTTAAGTAATTTTTGGAAACTGGCATTACGCTCGTTTTGCATCTTTTGTAAATTGATGTCCTTCTGGAAGTCTCTCTTGATGACACAAATATTCTCTACATGAGGATCACGGTGAGAACCAGGGAGTAAAGATTGCTCTCCTAGTAACAGTTTCTTAAGACCATCAAGGTCAAATTCTTCGGCAAATTCTTCTAAGGATATATAATTAACTGCAACAAACTGAGGAGGTCCCTCATATAATGGTTTAACCTCTTCTGGCTCCTGAATTTCTTCCGGCTCCTCAGATGCACCACTTTCAGGCTTCCCATCATTATTCTCAGCTGCATCGAGTTTTTTCTCATCATTGCCATCTTCGATTTCATCCGCAAATGTAACCTTTTTAGTTTCCGTTGACTCTGATTTGATTGCGAGTTGTTCTGAATCACCAGTAGATAGTTTCTTTGATTCAATACTGGCTTCATCTGTTTCCTTTTGAGAATCATCTTTCTGATTATCGTCACTTTCAGAAACTTTCTCGACTGGGAGTTCTTGTGGAGTCTCGGTAACATCATCATCTTCTGTTTTCATTTTCATCTCTGTGTCAGCTTTTACTTCTTTTTTAATTTCAACCGTAGAATTATCTTCAGCTACGGATTCGCTTTCATGTTCAACCTTAATGTTGGATTCATCTATGATCGTGTTGTCTTGCGTTTCAGAATGTAGAAGTTTGACATCAGAACCATCAGTAGTGGTGGATTCATTAACGATGGTGCTGTTTTCATTTTCAGTAGAGAGATTCTGATCAACTGTTGTATTATCAGCATTCTTGGAGGTATCTGCCCCTTCAGAGTTAACTGTTTGTGTTTGAGGCTCAGCCTGTCCAGGAGCTTGGTCTTTAGGTTTTCTTCTATAAGTTCTTCTTCTCTTAGCCTTTTTCAATTCCAATTCTTCCTCCAGCTTTTTCTGCTTTTCTATTGCTTCGATTTCATCTAAAGGTGTTATAAATTCCCCTGTACTACGATATCTGATAAAGTCAACTAATCTGAATTTTCTGCTGTTAGCTAGATCTCTTTGCTTTCTCTTCTTTTGGATTTCCTGTTCAAAAAATTGATGAAGAGAAAACTTATTTTGAGCTTCTGTTTCCTTAGCTTCTTCCAATCTTTCTTCAAGTGTCAATTCCACATAGGCATCCTTTGGACGAGGTTTATTGCTCACCTGCTTCTTTTCATTTTCCTTTAATATTTTATCATGAACAGCTATCGTATTTTCAACAGTAGATTTTCTAGAGGATGATCTCCTACTTGTACGCATCAGGTCAAAATTAACCTTCTGTTTCTTTTGTTTCGGTTTTGATTCTTGCATCATTGTAGTTGGCTTAGGTTTAAGTATTGGGGGGATATCTGCTTTCTTTTTCTTTTTCTTAATCTTTTCTTGTTGTTGTAGTTCTCTTTCACCTTCACTTTCATCCGTGTCGGATGAACTTAAATCTGAATCTGAAAGCATCTCATCTGAATCAACTGCTGGTGTTTCGTCTTCATCATCATTTTCTTCGTCTTCACCGGTTTCTTCATCATGTGACTCTCTTTTACGTTTCTTTGATTGTGTATCATCCTCAGAGGCTTTCTGTTCTTCATCCTCACCTTCACTTTCGTCCTCTCCACTTTCCTCTTCTTCACTTTCATTGAAATCCACATCATCTGCATCCTCTTGGAACAAAAGATTCACATTTTCATCTTCTTCAGTTTGAAATTGTGACGCCTGTTCATTTTCTTCTTCTTCTAATTGTAAAAGTTGTCGAAGACGAGAACCTGCATTCGATCTTCTCTCTCTTGTAGCAATAATACTTTCAAATTGTTCCTCTTCGGATGACTCTGATTCCGAAGATGACATTTCTCAATAGATGCTGTTATTTTAAAGGGATATGAATAGATATAAATGGTAATCGAATAAGATAAAAGTGTGAAAGATCATTTGTATAACAACAATATCTAAGAAAGAAAGATTTATGATTTGGACTGGGTAACTTTCTTAAACGCGCCAGCTAAATTTATTTTCGACCTTGAGATTGTAAAGACTTTTAATAGTAAATCTTTTTCAGCATCTCCTAGTAAAGACTTGCTCAATATCATCAAGACTTCCCCTAAAGTGCTAACAACATTTCATCGATACAATGTTTAAGAATATTTCAATTAGATCGTCGAAAAGGCTATTCCATACCTCAGTGTTGAGACTCAATGGGTCAAATCTAACAACTATCTCTGAATCTGAGCAAAACCATTTCAACAAATTGGCTTCGACATGGTGGGATCCACACGGACCACAACGTATATTGCATAAGATGAATTTAATCAGAATGGATTTCATCAATGATGTCATTAAATCACAGCTAAAATTGAACGAAGGTGTCACAGATGAAGAAGAGAAGGTGTTCATTCCAGGTTGGAATTATAAGAATCTTCTTCCATCCGAAATCGCCAGCCAAATAGAGAAGGAGCAAGTGGAAGCCATTGCTGGTAAGTTCAATCAATTGAATCTCAAGTGTCTCGATATTGGTTGTGGTGGTGGTTTACTGTCAGAGTCATTAGCGAGATTGCCTGTCACTGCTAGTGTTAAGGGACTCGATTTGAGTTCTGAGGTTTTGAAAGTTGCAGAACAGCATAAGCATTTAGATCCAATGATTGAAGACAAGATAGAGTACGAATTGAAATCAATCGAGGAATTAGACAATGATGATACATACGATGTTATAACCATGATGGAGATGCTAGAGCATGTCGATTATCCTGCTGAAGTGCTTAAGGCTGGTTTATCCCATGTTAGACCTGGAGGATACTTATTTCTATCTACTATCAATAGAGATTTTATTTCTTGGTTCACCACTATTTTCATGGGTGAGTATATTTTAAAGATTGTTCCAATAGGCACACATACATACTCTAAGTATATCAATGAAACCGAAATTAGAGAGTTTGTCGATGAATTCAACAAGGAATTTGAGGTTGTGGGATCCAAGGGGTGTATCTATTTACCTGCTTGTGGATGGAAATTCACTTCAAATGAAAAGATTGGTAATTATGTCACGGCTATAAAAAGAAGAGAAACTCCAATTGAAATACCCGTCGAAAAGACTACTACTGCATGAGTTATTAACGAACACACATACAAAAAAAAAAGGAAAGAAGTTATATTGAATCTGTATATATATGTATATATAACATCACTTTGATTTAGAAATTATACAAGATAATTATATGAACCTCAACGTAGTAGATTGTTTCATATCTTGGTTAGGTAACGAGATAAATTTAAAAATACAAACATTTATTGAGCAACCATTTCCTTCTGTTCTTCCTCTTTATCCTCGTCAATAAACGTAGGTAATTTATCGGCATCAATTGTTGTATCCGTGAGGTAACTTGGCAATGCATCAGTTCCTAATTCATCATTCAATTCCATCTCGTCACCTAGAGCCTCCAATTCGGCATCCAATTCACTTTCGGAGATGTCATCTGAAACATCATAAGATCTACCCAAGGCATCCTGTAATTCGTTTGATTGATCGATTAAATCTAGCATCTCATCTTGTAGAGATTCTAGCTTATCGATATCAATCTTACCATACGTTTTCTTTAGTTCCTTGTTGGATGTCTTCAACGCATCAACCGTTATCATGGTATTCTTTAAGTTTTCAGTAGTCATTTGAGCTTGGGATATGTTCCAAGACTGGGATGTTAATTGATCTTTTTGTGATTCGAGCTGTTTTCTCTGTCTGAGCAATTTTAGTGCCCTTTGCTTGATCGAATTCTTGGCTGGACCATCTCTCATTTTAGAGAGCTTCTGTTGATATGTGGTCAATTCTGAGTTTAGTTTCGATATCTTGACGTCTATGCTTGACACTCTATCATCGATGTTGTTCATGGCATCATTCAAAGTTGCCTTTGGCTGTGTGCTCTTTGTTCCAAATAATCTATTCATTGTATTATATATGATATGAAGCTCGCTACGTGTATTCTAAGGATATATTATGGTCTTCTTCTAAGTTAAAACTAGTTCAAACGATTAGATGATTGCCAGCTATATTTATATATCTGTTTCTCTCTATCTCTAATAAATTTATTTTTGGCTGCGCACTTTAAAAATTTATTTTGCCTGTCTATTCTATTCTATCTATCTATCTATCTATCTATATATCTATCTATGGATTGACCTAGACCCTATAGAAGGAAGTAGTTATAACCTCATTAAATTTATCTACAATAATTAAGAAAAGAAAAATATAGTTTTCTAAAACGTCTATATTGTATATTCGTACCGAAAAAAAAGAACTTATAAAAACGATTAGTTTATCGAGTGGTGGGTGTAGAGGACCTTCCTTACACAGCACAAATTGAGAGAGAGAGGGAAGGAGAGATGATGGAAAGTGGAAAGAGTTGGGAGGGGAGGGGAGGAGAGTTTTATATACATAAATTAGGAGAATGATAGTCAATCATAAGTTGTTTGCATCCATGTATTCAAGTAAATGCTTGATACAGATTAACTTCACGTTGAACTTCTTGGAGAACTCATAACAGTCTGGTAATCTCATCATCAAACCATCACTATCTCTCACCAATTCACAAATTGCAGCAGCAGGCTGTAATCCAGTTAACTGGCATAATTGAACAGCAGCCTCTGTGTGTCCTATTCTGGTTCTTAATAAACCATCCTTTGCTCTTAATGGACAGACATGACCAGGTCTCATAAACTCTTCTGGCTTTGAATTGGCGCCAGCTAATGAGGCAACAGTTAATGCTCTATCATGGGCGGAAATACCGGTGGTAGTACCTTCTCTAACATCCACCGTGACTGTATAGGCAGTTCCATGTCTATCGGTATTGTTTTTCACCATCATAGGAAGATCCAACTGATCGGCTCTTTCATTAGATAATGGTGCACAAACATAACCAGAAGAATGTTTCACCAAAAAGGCCATCTTTTCTGTAGTCATGAGTTCACCTGCAATTATCAAATCACCTTCATTTTCTCTGTCTTCATCATCCATAACAACCAAAAATTCACCATTTTCTAAAAAATTATAAAAAAAAACCCATAAAAAAAGTGTTAGTCATCTAAATCTGGAGAAAAAGAAAAATGTTGAATGGAACACATACTGAAAGCCTTTAAAGCATCTGGAATAGCATCAAACTTGATCTGTGATTGTGTCATATTAGGTATTTATATATTTCTTTATAGATATAGATTAGTATCAAATAATTACTAAGTGTTATAACGATAAGTAATTGATGGAAAAGATCATGGGTTTTATATGTCGATTAATAATTTTTAATTTTTTTACCTTTTTTTTTTGAATTTTTCACCCATTTCCAAATTAGTAATGATGACCGAGACTTTATAATTATTACTATGCTATTCTATCTAATCACCAGCTAAAATCCTCCACCCCAATCTATAACGGATATCTTTTTTTATTAATTCATCGTCTTTTCCTCGTATATTGTGAATAGTAAATATATATAGCATATGTTATCCCATTTCACATATAAGGGGTGTTTTAGAATAATACAAAAAAGATCATCTATATATATCCTATATATAAGTCTACAATTTTTTTTATATTTTCGAATATTAATTTATTATAGTTATATACAACAATGGATGAGGACCAAATAACAATGGCCAAAAAAAAAAGACACTACAGTGAACTGACGTAAATCGGTAAATCTACATTCTATCAACAGGAGTGATGCCTAATAATCTTAAACCATTGTTCAAGATTTGTCTAACGGCACTGAATAATGCTAATCTTGCAACCAAAACGTCTCTATCCTCACCAACAACTCTCAAAACCTTATAAGTGGATGAAAATTGATGTGTTAACTTGAATAAATACGTAACAATGGTGGATGGTTCATAGTTCTTGGATGCATATCTTAAGGTATCTGGATATGAGGTTATGATTCTGATCAAACTCTCAACCTTGTCTGTTTGGTTCTTTAATTGTTCCAATTTCTTGGTGTATTCCTCTTCAGAAAATCCTTGAGCCTTCAATTTCGCTTCAGTACCAACCAAATTCTCCAAGGATAGATCGGCCTTCAATAATTCAGCTTCAGAAACATCACAGTTTCTTTCAATGGATCTTAATCTAGAGTGGGCGTATTGCAAGTATGGACCGGTATCACCTTCAGATGATAACATTCTTTCCCAACCAAATTCATAGTCGTTGACCCTCTTGGATTGCATATCTTGAATCATAACAGCTGAAATACCAATCAAATCGGCAATCTTTTCAGGATCGTCAACTTGAGAGAATTTCTCTGGGTTCTTCTTCATGGTCTCCAACATTTCATTTTGTGCTTGTTCCAAAATGTTATCCAAGAAAACAACAGTACCCTTTCTGGTGGACATACCTAAAACCATACCAAAGGTAACATGCACCATCTGATCCTTAACCCATTTGTTGCCCATCAATTCTAAAATCTTAAAGAATTGCTTAACATGTAGATCTTGTTGAGAAGCGATAACATAGATCATCTTATCAAAGTTATAAACTTCCTTTCTCTCCAAGGCAGCACCTAAATCTCTGGTGACGTACAATGATGTACCATCACTCTTTTGAATCAACACTTTACCTAGCTTCTTCTCTTTGAATTGTGAAAAGTTGACTAATAATGCACCTCTGTCTTCAGTGGCAATCTCCTCTTCACGTAAGGTCTTAGTGACATTGTCCATAATATCCTGTGACACTTGTGATTCACCAGAGTAAACATCATATTTAATGTTTAATCTAGCATAGGTACTGACGTACTTGTCAATGGAAAGATCTCTGAATTTCTTCCATAGAGCCAGAGATTCCTTATCACCATCTTCCATCTTCTTAAAGAATGATCTAGCTTGTCCATCAGTGGAGTCCTCGCCTAAGGTAATACCCTCAGCCTCAGCCTTTTCTGTTTCAGCAGTGATATCTTTGTTAATAGCAACGTAAACGTCGTACAAGTGCTTGATTGGATCATTGGCCAATTTTTCTTCAGAACCATATTTGGCAAAACCAACAGCCAAAACACCGAATTGCTTACCCCAGTCACCCAAATAGTTCATTCTGATGACTTCCCAACCTAGCTTTTCATGCAAGTTAGATAAGAAACCACCAATGATAGTGGATCTCAAGTGACCAGCATGGAAAGGCTTTGCAATATTTGGAGAGGAGAATTCAATGATCACCTTCTTACCGACACCAATTGGTGCAGAACCATAGTCACTGGCTCTGACCAACACATCCTTAGTGACCAAGTTCAATAAGAATTGGGTGTTGAAGAAAAATTGCAAGAACTTACCCTTTGGAACAACCTTGTCCAAGTAACCTCCCAATGGGAATTTCTCAGCAACTTCCTCAGCTAAGGCATTCAAGTCACCCTTCAATCTTAATCTTGGCAATGGCACAACCAAATCACCATTTTCCATGACAGAACCCCAGTCCAATGCATCGTATGCGATCTTTCTATCGACAGCGACCAATTTAGATAATTGTTCAGCAATGTAGTTTCTGCATAAATCAGTGGTGTTGGATTCTGGGTAGGAACCAGGAACTTGGTCTGGGAACTTCAAGTCCAAATCCTTCAATTGTTGAGTTAAGTCTTCTAGTGAACCTGACATGAGTGTATTTACTGTTGAGGGTTTAATTATATTCACAGGAGAGGATTTCGAGTAAAGTTTATCAGTAGTATTTGAGATAGATCTAATAATCGATGTTCTTGAGAGTAGGGATTGATTTGCTAGTAGAAAAGGTGATAATGCTCTTTTTTTGAATGACAATTTCACAAAACTGAACATAAACCAGTAGTAATCTTTAATAAATTAAACTCTTAGAATACCAGATATATAACAATCACTGAAGTATATATCGTTACAAACGTATAATGTGAAATCTTTTTGAAGATTACATTACCATTATATAGCAGTTTTCCATATTGCAACATTAAAAAAGAAAAAAAAAACGAAAAAAAAAATTATTTTTCTTTGGGTGTGAGTAACACACATCTGTGCACCGGTTGAGATATTAGCGTTTAAGCGCGCTGCCCTATTAGGCCTATAGTTGGAGATGCGGTAGCAGTTAGTCATCATAGGGCTCATTATATATTATTAAAACTAGTAGGGGGAAACAAAAAAAGATACTCAAGTCTAAAAAAGGAAATCAATCATAAAACTACTATAGAAAAACAAAACAAAGAAAGAAAAATTCAGAATGGGGGGAGGATGTGGAGGGATATAGGACAGAGTATGCAATAGATCAGTCATCATTTTCTTCATCATCTTCTTCATCACCATCATTCTTACACTTCCAAGAACAACTGATATCCCATCTAGAACCAATAGCTTGGAAACTGACATATTTGATGAATTTCAATACACTTTCATCTCTAAACATTAAACTCAACTTATTCCAAGAAGCTTGCGACTCATAGACAACTGAATCGTTTTTGTCCGAAGACTTATAGATGGCAGCCTCATCTTCATTGAATTGATTTAATTCACCATTGGCCTTTAATTCCTTCAATTCTTCCTCCTCTTCTTCTTCACCATCGAGCATACAAATCTCATATCCACCTTGGTCACCACTTTCCCAACCATGGGATGGTGTTAGGTTAAGAGTCGCTTCAAGGATACCATCCAATTGATTCGAAGGATCATCATTTTCATCTAGCTTAGTAGCCAAGATAAAGTCGTGACCCGGTCTGAATCTTCTAACCAAAATCTGGTCCTTGATCACTTGTAACCCAGTGATTTCGTACAGCCATTTCTTGAATGAGATACTCTTGAACAGTAAACTTAATTCGCACAGTTTACTGTCAACTTTATATGATGTAGTAGCATCGCTGTTATCAGCCTTAACTGAGTCTGGAACAGGGTTTGCACTGTCTAACAGATCAACAACTTGCTTAGTTAGGGCAAAATTTGGGAGTTCATTGGACACAACAGTGTTCAATTGAGAGATTGACTCAGCGGTGTCAATGTTCTGCTCAGCTAACCCATCCATGTATATATAACGTTGTTTATGTGATGGCACTGCCAATTTCCATGGAAATGCCACTTCAGCTTGTCGTTGAGGCATAGGAGGGTATTCATTGAGTTCTAGATGTTTCAATTGTTGTTTCAACAAGGTTTCATACTCCGCGTTTAAGAACGTCAACACATCAACGACAGAGTCCTCTGTGAAAATCGAGTTTAATCTTTCAATTGACTGTGAAGTCAACAATGATGGGTTCATGAACTGAGACAAATACTTTACATCTTGATCATTTAATTTCACCTCCTTATCATCGTCAAATTCCTTCAATTCCAATGGTGAGAATGGAGTGAATTGCAATTTAGGAAAGTCATACTCCTTCAATTCCTTTGATTCCAATTGCTGTAATGTTGATCTTGCCTCCGTCTTCTCTTGTTCCCCTGGGATGAAACCATCCTCACCTGGTTGAGGGATATGGAACCAACCTTGAATGGACATTCTCTGTTTGTCAACCTTCACTTCCTCCACATCGTGGAAGGATAAACCTGGTTGAACAGTGAAGAAGGCTATTTGATTGAATTGAGGGGTTAGTTTAGAATGGATATCGGATTTAGGCACGTTGGGGACAACAGAGTCAAACAATCTCAATGAACCACCATAATGGGGTTTCCAATGCTTACCTGGTTCAGGTAAATATAGGATGAAACTGACTCTTCTTGATCCAATGACATCATCGTGGGTCAATAAATGGCATCCCTTAACATATGTGTTTAAACTCATATCTGTTTTGATACCACTTAGTTTTCCACATCCGGTAACGTAGGAGATGTAATCTCTGAAAGTTTGAGAGTAGATTGCGGATCTTAACTTATACAATGATGGTAATCTAGCACGCAATTCATCTGACAGCGCTGATAAATTAGCCAAATCACCACTTTGGAACACTTTGTAGATATCTGTCTCTTTCTTGGTGAATTGGATCTCGGATATAATCTCCTTTCTGACATTTTTTAAAAGGTCTTCATCAACCAAGTGAGTGATGGTACCCCATCTATAAGGCAGGGAATCGGAAATTGTTTGTCTAAGGGTATCCTTGTAATTTTGGTCAAAGATGTGTGGTTCGAAGTAGTCCTTCGCCTTCGCCTCTTCTTCAGGGGTTTGCTTGATGGTGATTATTGATGAAACTTTCTTTTTATGCACCCGACCATCATCGCCTTCATCTATTTGTGCATTTGAATTAGCTCTTTTCTTCTGTGCTTCTACCGTTGATGGCATTGTTTATGTTTATGTTTATGTTTGTGTTTATGTTTATTTAATGTTTATATTATTTTTGTATTTGATATATATATTTATATCTATATATATATCTAGATATTTAATAACTTGAGAATTTAAATAAGATAGGATATAGATATATATAAAATATAAATCATTTAATCAAAAATTTTTCAATTATAATAATAATGATAATAAATAAAAAAAATTTTTTTTATTTATTTTAAATAGTATATAACATTAGAGACTATATGCGGCTGAACTGTATATATACATATGCAGATAAAATTTATCGGATGATTTAATCGACCCTCTTTATGGGGGTCTATCGTCCCGGCAAGATCCGATTTTATACCGTAATACTGTATAGTACTATACTATAGTATACTATACAGAGTACTATATACTATGTACTGCTAAAATAATTTTAAGAAAAGGCGCGCCTTACCTACACCTCAGTGTTTTGTAAACACTACTCGCACAACCCGCACACTAATGTTCGTTACAGTGAGAGAGAATGGATGAGGGGGGGGGGGAGGATTTTCTCATTTTGGGAAACGAAGAAAGAGGCAGGGGGGCGAGAAAAGAGACCGCAGACCCATACAGACAGACAGACAGGCACAGACACACAGACACACAAGAGAGAGAGAGAGAGAGAATAAAAAAAAAAGAGAACACCAAATTTATATTGTTAAATTGCAGTACATTTGCTTTTCTTATTTTTATTTTAAATAAATCAAAGGTCTTTCTTTTTTTTATTTATTTATACAAACTATCCAATTATTATAGATATACTCCTGTTCATATATCAAGAATGAGTTACAATAATAATACCGTATGTTCCATATCTACTGTCTCAGTGTGTTGTTGTGTGGTCTGTGTGTGTGCCGGTGTGTGTGTCGATTCTTCTATGCCATCCTCCTCCACGTCCTCCTACTTTGCTATTTATAGAGTTATCAAAAGCAAGTGGGTTTCACACACATCATCTGGTTTTTTTTTCAACGATAATACCCTTTTCCAATCTTAATATGAATTGATGATTTACTAACTTCTTTTTGCACGTTATTTTAAATCTTCCGAGAGCAATTTTAGTACGATAACCCATACGCCAGTACTGCCAGTCCAACTGGTGCCACTACTATCCAAAATGCCAATGCGTATGAACTACAGAACAACCCTAATGGCTTTTTCGATTCATTAAGAGATATCAAGGATGATTTGAAGGATTACAACCAATTGATTTCTCAATTAGAAAGATTACAATTGAGTTCTTTGAACGCCATTGGTTCCGATGAAATTACTGCCTTGCAGAACAAGATTGATTCTACAAACACAAATATTTCTGATTTACAAACCAACACTATCAAGCCAAAGTTACAACAATTGTACAAGCAATGTGGTCAAGACACTGATAAACAGCACCAGGCTGAAAACTTGACTCAGCAATTTAGAACATCTATTGAAAAGTTGAGATCCATTGAAAGCAATTACAACCAGGCTGCTAAGAACAAGGCCATTGATCAATACAAGATTGTTAACCCTAGTGCCTCATACGATGAAGCTGCTGACTTTGTCCATGATGTCGGTAACCAACAAGTTTTCGATAACGCTATCGCCATGTCCAACAGAAAGGGTGAAGCTATGACTGTCTTGCAAGAAGTTCAAGCTAGACACATGGAGGTTGAAAGAACCGAAAGATTGGCTGCTGAATTGAAGCAATTGTTTGATGAATTACAAGACTTGGTGTTTGAACAAGATGTCGTGTTTGACAACATTAACGATAATATTGAAGTTGCACATGAACAAGTTGAAAGAGGTGATGCCAATGTCATTAAGGCTAGAGACCATGCCAAGAAGAGCAGAAGATTAAAATGGATCATATTCTGGATCCTTGTCATCATCGCCTGTTGTATCATCGGTGGTGTCGTTGGTGGTGTCGTTGGTAGTAGAAACTAGAAACTGGAAAAACAAATTGTTACAACTTTATCCCCATTTGTCTTCTTTTTTTTCTTTTTTTTCTTTCTTTCTCTTTCTTTCTTGACCTTTTTTAACCCCCTTTTTTTGTTGTTGTTGTTTCATTCTTCCTCTTTCCCATTCCCCTCCTCTCCCCCCCTACTCTCTCTCTCTTCCTCTTTGTATGCTTACCAATTATTTAATTTCTAATATGTCAATTGTTTACTTTTACTCTGTTTTATCATACTGCATAGCTCTCATATCATGAACACATGAAACATGAAACAAAAAAACAAACGCCCCAACCAACCAACCAAGGACAGGTATAAAGAAAGGCACATTATTACCCCCCCCCCATTATATACAATGATAGAATCCAATAAAAAATAGGAAAAGAGTTCAAAAAGAAAATAGAATCTCCAATAAAAATATTCCCATCAACTAATATTGTTTCCTATATCTTTTATTATTATTATTATTAATTATTCAGTGATGATATGATATTATTATTATTTTATTGATTTCTGCTCTTATCCTATTTCAGGTATGTCAATCTCCCCAAAAACTAACCCTTCTCAGAAAGCCCCCAAAAAAAACTCCCTAAAAGTGCTAGTCAATCGTTTAAACTTGTTTGACTTTTTAATATCCCCCCTGCTATTTGACCTACTTTTATTGTTATCTATATTCCTCCTCCCCCTTTTTTATTCTTAGGTATTCCTTTCACTTTTTTTCCCATTGTTTTCTCTATATTATATATATTACTACTTGTTGTTGTTAATGCCCCGCCATATTCGTTTATTTTTTTTTTGAATCAAGGGTCGCCTCACTTTGCCTATTTAGCTAGGTACTGTTTTTTTTACCTTAGCTTTAATTTTAATACTAGTTTTTCTTTATTTTTATTTTCATATGTAAATAATCAATAATGAATCATCCATACAAAAAAAGCTACAAAAACACATGAGGGTGTGAAATTAAAGAAAAGAAATGTAGGAAGGTGATTAAGTCCCCATTAGACATTAATTAAAGATCCGAAGATTCAGAAGAATCAACGGTCTAACAAGGGTGGAATCCTCCTAAGACATCCTTCGAAAAGGATGCCTTTCAATTTTCCAACAGCGAAAGTGTTCCCTTAAAACCATTGTATTCAACCATCGTAAACGACGGCCTAGGACGGATAATTGAGAAGGCATACGCATTGGGTGTGTTTCAAAAAAGAAAAAAGAATAAAAAAAAAGAATAAGAAAAGAAAATGTTCAAGATTATTAGTTTTCATTCAGAACCTTCTGAGCTTCTAAAAACAAATAACTTGAGTATTCTCCTTATACACTTATCAAAATGTAGTTATTCCAACTAATTTCAATGAAATCTAACTACCATCAACATAACTCTAAAAAAAGAATGAAGAATCTAATTAAAGGAAGATTAAAACTTGAGTGGAAAGAAAATGTTGAAGGTGAAAAATTTTTGGCCAAAAGAAAAAAAAAACCGGAATTGAGTTTGGCACGACAGATCTTACTTTAAGGGGTTTCCTCCATCTTCATGCTCCCTGACCAATTTACATTGCACTACACAAGACTATACACACTCTATTTTACATTAATTTATTAATGAATGAGAAACTGTGTATGCTATTAATGAAAATAAGAATTGATCAAACAAAAAGCAAACAGATACACCAAAGATTATGGTATACTCACCAAAAAACTTCACGCCAATTAAAATTTCTTGAAGACCTGGTTCTATTGAGATACACATGGCCAGGCCTTCCATTTTCTTCTATTGAAGATGATATGGTACGAGGGATACTAGATGCATCACTAGCAATAGTATTGGTTTTCTTGATATCAACCGATGTAACATTTTCGGGATGGATCTCAGTACTCTGTCTTGATGCATCATTTCCCTCTTGCCTGTCTGCTCTGTTTAATCTTTTCATTAAAAATGAATTGATGGATGTTATAGATCCCGATGATTGAATAATCTGCTTCCCATTAAAATTTCCAGTTTTTCTTTCATCTGATAAATTTGGTAATGATTCCCGTTTGAAGGTCTTTCCAATATGTATACGGGAGACATTTGCAGGTGACTTGTTAATTCTACTTGTCGAGATTAAAGTATCCATCGTATCCACAGATTCTGTAAACTTTCCGAAATCATTGTCATTCAAGGGTATATTATAAGATGTCAGCTGCTCTAAATTAGGATAAAATGTAACAACTGAATTGTCACACACCAAATGTTCATCCAATGTGTCAGCCATCGCCGAGCTAACCATGGAATTGGCTAAGAAACAGTACACTTTCATCCATAAATCAACAGTCTTGATATCACTGATCTTTTTCTGTAATATATTCAACAAAGAATCTCCCATTTTTTGAAAGTAATTAGGCTCCACGCTGAAGACTCTAACATGCATTCTACCCAATCTTTGCAAAAAGCTTGTCATGGCGCTTAGATCTTCTAAATTATCCATCGCTGTCAACATGATAGAGGAAAACTGAACCGTTTGATGCTTGATTGATGGCAAGTATTCAAGAATAACTGGATATTTAGAGATTAAATCCTCGTACACTTCAACCCAAAAGTAAACAGAACCAAACATAGCAGTTACAGAGACAACTTGTTCATCAAGTTGTTTCTTGAACTTCAAATCTGAGGGAGAGTATGGCTTAATATTGTTTTCACCGGTGCCCACCAATCTTTCCTCGGGTATTCTGTTTCTTTTACTTATTGATGTTCTGCCCTGGTGATGTATCTTCTTATTATCAAAGGCAACCCATGATCCTCTCAAAAGTTGTATTTCTTCATTGGATAATTTCAATGAAATGTGTCTATTATAACTGCCCATCTCAGTTGAAGTATAAAGTGTAGTGCACTAAACTGCACATGAAAATGGATGTAATTAAGAAAAAGTGACAGTAAAAGGAGGACATAGATGTATGCACTTATATATAGATTAAATGATAATAGAGTATTTTCCAAATGTACTCAAGTTATAGCAAGAAAATGGTACTAGTGATAGGTGAATTAGGATTTTCAAAGAGTATAAAAAAATCAATTAACTGGATTTGGCTATTTTGAAAAGAAGCATGGACACTTGAAACAATAATATATAAAAAACTAGATTTGCCCGCTTGACGTGTTTTACGTGTAACCAATTATAAAAAGACAAACATAAGGATCTTTGTCATTTGCCTATATATGGAAAGTTATATTATAGTAGAAACCGGTGTTATTACTTATAGCCCATCTCGATATGTAGAGCAAATTGAAAAATTGATCTACCATTTACTCACTAAGCCAATGTTTATCCCATTTGTAAGCTTCATTGCTATTGTTAAGAAAATAGTTTACTTTGGCTTAGTCTCCTTATATTTAGCAATATCAAATATAGTATATATATAAAAACCTTAGCTTAATTGGGTTTGAAAATAAATTAATATTGCTCCATCGTCAGCTATTAGCAAAAAAATAATACTAAACTTTAAATAATATTCTGAAGCGGGGGTTATAAAATAAGACGTTTCACATTATATTTATATTAGCCAAATGGCATAATCTGGTGCCCCTGTCAGTGTAATTTTAATCTTCTAGAACTATATACGATCTTCATTATAAGTACATCAATCATAGGGGGGACGTGTTTAGCGCATTTAACTCTGCAGTGATGAATGGATAAATAAATTAATTACACGATTATATAAATATTATAGGGATTTAAATCAAATGGAGGATGAAAGAATTGGTAAGTGCAAAACCAGAGTGACTAAAGAAGAAAAAGGGACCGGAAACCAGCTGTATATCTAGTGATGCTTATCTTCAGAATTACTACTGGCGTTATTAGTTGCTTTGTGGCTAGAATTAGAAGTATGAGAATTGGAAGAACTTGATGAGAATGCTCTACCAAAGAACTTCAAACCTAACCCCTTGCTATTGGAAGCTTTAGTCCTTGGAATAGAACTTCTTGGTTGTGTCAATGGACTAGGTACATTATTTATGGATGTACTACTAGTACTAGCAATGCTTCCTGTTCTATATTGAAATGAGGAGTCTAAGCCATCAGTGGATAATTGTGTATGGGTTCTCGAGAACAGGGAGTTCTCGTTGGATTCTATAGTATTTGCTGTATGCCTTTTTCCAGCAGAGTCTGTAATATAATTATTGCCATAGTCATCATTAGTGTAGACCGATATACCATCAGTTGGTGAAGGAGAATTGTTTATTGAAGGATCAAATGTAACTCTGGTTCTCTCAGCGACATGAATAGGATCCAACATGATATCTGAGCTACTTGTGAGCATGGTATTCACCAAGAAACAGTACAACTTCATCCATAATTCAACAACATGCAATTCCGTGACTCTGTTCAAAAGAACTGCTTGAAGTGACTTTCCTAGTTTTTCAAAATGATCATATTCGACATTGAATACTCTGTGGTGTATTGAACCTAGTTTTTGAAGAAATGTTTTCATCGTATCTAAATCCTCCAGGTTTTCCATAGCTGTCAGCATAATGGATGAGAATTGTACTGTCATATGTTTTGTAGTCGGCATATATTTTATCATTTCGTGGTCCCTTGATATCAAGTCTTCATAAACTTCAATCCAGAAGTAAGATGATCCAAACATAACTGAGATACCACCTGAACTGAGCATTTGAGTTTTGGATCTGATTACTCCTGAGCTGGTATCTACACCATGATCCAAACCATTAGAGTCCCAGGATTCTCTTAGGAGAATGATTTCATGTTCTGTAAATTTCAATGACAATGGTTCCTGTTTTCCCTGAGATTGGGGTAAATATTGGTGAATATGATGATTGAACAGAATACTCTGCCGATCAGATTTAGAAGAGATTGATGAGGTTTGTTCCGAATCCATATATGTGTACCTTCTATTTACAACTCGTTTCTGATCACCTTGATTTTGTCTTTGTTTATCAGATGCTGCCTTTGGGTTCTCCTCATTTTGTGTTCTTATAAGAGTATCACGACTCAGACTCTGTGTATATTTATGTGGCTGCTGTGCTACCTGCGTATTGCTGGCAGTTTGGTTAGCAGAGTTGTTATTGTTGCTGTAAAGTCTTGCCATGCTTATTATTGTACTTGATCGTTTGGAATACTTTGGATCAAGTGTCTTTTTGGAGGATATCATCTTGAAATGTAGTATTGTACAAATGCGAAAGAATGCGTGTAGTTATGCTATATATAATTGGAGATGTATATGGGAGTGCGTATGTGTCTAGTGAGTAATAAATTGTTTGCGGATGACTCTCCGATACAGTAAAGAAGATAAAATATATGGTTCAATATATAGAGCCATCAATCAATGGAATACTGAAGATAAATAACAAAACAATGATTGGTAATCTAAGGAGAGAAGAAAACTACCAGAAAGCAGATTGAATATATTGCCTATTGCCGTTGTGTTTTCTGTTGACAGTTTTTTCTAAATACTGTTAGTAGTATACTAGTTTATCAAAGTTGTTGTTCCAATAAAGATACAAGGGAGATCTTCTAATTGTTAGGGATGTAAAAGAACAAACTATATATTGAATGAATATGGGTGTCTAACTCATATGAGGTAAGGGAGTATGTAAACAGATTCTTAGAAAGTTATCTATGTGCTATTTATTGCTTGCTGTTGATTAAGACATTCTTCTAGTCGATTTCAAAAACGTAATAAAAATTATTAACTGACCTTATATTTCACGGTTAGCATTTTCTTAACTGGCAATTTTAAAACTGTAAATATAAACAGAGAGAAAGCCAATGGATTGTCAATTAGTTTAGGGCATTTTTAGTCTATTTTTGCTTTATTATGCACAGTAGTATGCTGCATGTCGCCCCTTTCCACAATTCCGAATGGGGAATTTTTCAGGCACCGCACAGATCTCAGGCGTTTTATCAAATTCTGGAATTTTTCCCCGTCATGTTTTTTTTTGAATGGAATGTGTTGTTTATTTGTACAAACCATAAAAATTGCGTACAGCTAATGCATATGTCCTTCGGAGAACTCTTCTGATAAAGCAAAAAGTTAGTAAGAAGAACAAATCGAGTACAGCACCCATTTCGCTTGTTATACAGGTATAGCTGGACTCACTAAATGTAACCATTAGCAAATGCACAGACTATAACTTCTGTAAATTTTGTTCCTTCACTCTATTATAGCTAGAAATTACATTATTCAAAGACCAAGAAAAAGCCAGCTACCGAGAATACAATCTTCTTTCTCGAACAAACTAAATTGATTACTTATTCGTAGTGATGGAAACGTATCAGGAACAACATCACGTGACATGAGTATTCTAAAATAGCCTTTAAAATATCGAATGGTATATATTCATGAGAGAGGGAGAGAGAGATAGGAAGCAAAAAAAAAGACTAGAAACAAAAATGAATTGAAGGAAAAGAGAAACAAATATACACTTTTATCAACCCCAAACATTAGAATGATTACCCTCTCGATGTTCAGAATCCGCTGGCGTAGCAGCTTGCTCAACAATAGGTTGTGATTCCCCCTCAGCAAGAGCATGCTGTGGTTCTTGGTTAACAACTGGAGTTGGTGCAGACGACACAGACTGCTTTGAAGACACAGTGGTATTAGCTGCATCCTCGTCATCATCATCATCATCACCAAATTTACTCATTTCGTTAGAAAGCATCAATCCGCTCACCTCGCTGATAACATTATACCAGACAAGATACTCGTCCTCAGAGTTTGACTTCAAGAAATAGCTCTTCTTGGTCTTCAGTATACCAGTGACATCCTTACCATACAAAACAAACTTATACTTTTCATCCTTCTTGGACTCCTTTAGCAGACAGTCAGGTAAGTATAGCACCAATGTTGGTTGAAAGGAATCTGATGATCTAGATTGGAACTCTAGCAAATACTTAGATCTGGTAATCACATAATAGTATGATACATACTTCTTTGTTAGCGTACCTTCTCTTTTACTCAACACACCTTCCAAGATTGGCAGGGTTGCCTGATGCTCTGAATTGTCAAATGTAATGTCCTTGATGTCCCTCTTCAAAGTGTTCTTGGATGGTTTGAATGTAGGTATGCTCAATTCAGCAGTCTTACTGTCGTGTAAGCTCATTTCGCTCATTGACTCAAGGACACCTTCTTCAGACTTTGGTAAAACCAATGTATCATTATTGGCATTTAAGAATCTATCCCATTCTAAACCATTAGGAATAGCAGCCAAGTCATTATTCATATTGGAAAAGGCATTGATGCTCTCACCGTAGTAGTTGGTGATTAATGCAGTCATATCGTTGAATATTTTCTTGGAAATTTCAAATATTTGATTCTCCATGATCTTCAATGATTCTTCATTACTTTGTAAAAAATCAATGTGCGTGTTCTCCTTTTGGATTTGCGCTGAGGCATGATGGATAATTGATCTCTTCAATAAAAATGGATCGTGTTGATAGTAAATTTTAGCGGAATCACTGGTGTGGTCATAACCAACAACAGAGGCTTCAAAACTTTGTAACTGCTTAGCAGTGACATTTTTCAACTTTTTCAAGTCCTTTAATTCCTTATAACTCATGTTTTCAAATTCCTTCTTTCTTGAGAAAACTTGCTTCTCGAGCGTCTTGAATTGAGGGATTATTTGAGATCTGAATTTAGTCTCTAGATCCACAGATGAAGTATAGAGATGTTCCACCTTAACTCTAATAGATTCCAGAAATTCATTAACGCCAATTGGTTGTGGTGCACTAACACCAGGACCATTGTCGGTATCTGCATGAGTTGGTTTACCAGATGGGACAGCCGTTGATCCACTCACGGGACCACCAGAGTTTGGATCCAAGTCAAAAACAGGATAGTTTTCACCTCTTGAATAATTATTCAATTTGTCTCTTAGTTTAACGTTAGAGGAGATGATATGTAGATAATGTTCCGCGAATGACTGAACCACCTGTATGAGTCTAATGTACTTGTCATATCTTTCTTTGATTAGTTCAGATGAATCTGGTTGGTTAGAATTTATAAGATCGGTAGATGGAACAGCATCAGAACCATTTGCCGATTCTTTCAAATCAGCAGTAGCAGTTGTGGGAGCAATGGAAGCAGTCATACTTAAATTAGATGATGTTGTTACCCTTACCACTTGAAGAGAGTCTAGTCTTTGTGGTCTTTAGTTTGTAATTTGTAATTTGTAGTGTGAAACTATACAGATTTCATGTTAAATTAATTAATTATCCCGGTTTATCCCACCGTGATAATAATACACGTATATGCCATCATCTATCGCGCATTGGTAAACGCGCCTCGCACCGTCGATCGACGTAAACAGAACCCGACAATGGCTCTCTGCTCAACAACGACCTATTTTCCTTAGTGCACAGCCTAGAACCAACAATTTTTCACGTTCGTCGTCGCGTCAACAAAAATTTTTTTTTTTTTTTAGTGTTGTAGAGGAAAACAAAAAGAGGTTCAAAAAGGATTCAAATATATTTCCTTCTTCCTTAACCAGTTCCTTTTTATTCTAACTATCTACTATTTATCATTATTAAATAATTAACAGTCATGAGACCAGAAGTCGAACAAGAACTTTCTCATGTTCTTTTAACAGAACTTTTAGCTTATCAATTTGCCTCTCCAGTTAGATGGTAAGTGTTTTACTTTGTTTAGCTTAGCTCATTTTCAATCCTTGATAATAAAAAAAAGTTTACTAACAACTTCTTGAACCGCTTTTCTTCTTCTTCTCAATATAGGATCGAGACCCAAGATGTCTTCTTAAAGGATTTCAACACCGAAAGAGTTGTTGAAATTGGTCCTTCCCCAACTTTAGCTGGAATGGCTACAAGAACCATCAAGGCTAAGTACCAATCCTACGATGCTGCTTTATCTTTACAAAGACAAGTGTTGTGTTACTCCAAGGATCAAAAGGAAATTTACTACACCCCAGATCCAGCTGATCTAGCCCCAGCGGAAGATGAACCTGCTCCAGCTGCCGCTGCTGCCCCAGCTCCGGTTGCTGCTGCTGCTCCTGTTGCCGCTGCTCCAGCTCCATCTGGTCCAGTTGCTGAAGTTGCCGATGAACCAGTTAAGGCAAGTTTGATTTTACACACCCTTGTTGCTCACAAGTTGAAGAAGTCATTAGATGATGTTCCAATGTCCAAGGCTATTAAGGACTTGGTTGGTGGTAAGTCCACTGTCCAAAACGAAATCTTGGGTGACTTAGGTAAGGAATTCGGTAACACTCCAGAAAAGCCAGAAGATACTCCATTATCTGAATTAGCCGAGCAATTCCAAGATACTTTCCCTGGTGTTTTAGGTAAGCAAACTAATGCCTTGGTTGCTAGATTAATGTCCTCCAAGATGCCTGGTGGATTCTCTGCCGGTGCTGCTAGAAAATACTTGCAATCTAGATGGGGTTTACCACAGGGTAGACAAGATTCCGTTCTGTTGTACGCCTTAACCAACGAACCAGCTCAACGTTTAGCTGCTGAAGGTGACGCAAAGGCCTTCTTTGATGCCGCTGCCCAAAAGTATGCTGCTTCCGCTGGTATCTCTCTAGCTTCTGCTTCTTCTGGTGCCGCTGCTGGTGGTGCCGCCGGTGGTGCTGTTGTTGATTCTGCTGCTTTAGAAGAAATCACCAAGGAAAACAAGATTGTCGCTCGTCAACAATTAGAAACTTTAGCTAGATATTTGAAATTGGACTTGACTAAGGGTGAAAAAGCCTTCATTAAGGAAAAGGAAGCTACTCAAGTTTTACAAGATGAATTAGACTTGTGGGCCGAAGAACATGGTGAATTCTATGCCTCTGGTATTAAGCCAGTTTTTTCTCCATTAAAGGCTAGAACTTATGATTCATACTGGAATTGGGCTAGACAAGATGCTCTATCTATGTACTATGACATCATTTTCGGTAAGTTGACTTCTGTCGACAGAGAAACTGTTACTCAATGTATTCAAATCATGAACAGAGCCAACCCAACTTTAATCAAGTTTATGCAATACCACATTGACCACACTCCAACAAACAAGGGTGAAACTTATGAATTAGCCAAGAACTTGGGTCAATTATTGATTGACAACTGTATTGAGGTCTTAGACAAGAGTCCAGTTTACAAGGATATCTCCTACCCAACCGGTCCAAAGACTACTGTTGATGTCAAGGGTAATGTTGTTTACGAAGAAGTTAACAGACCAGCTGTTAGAAAGTTAGAAGAATATGTTCACGAAATGTCTCAAGGTGGTGAAATTTCCAAGGATATTCAACCAACCATTCAAGAAGATTTGGCTAGAGTTTACCAGGCCATTTCAAGACAAGCTTCCACTGAAACCAACTTAGAATTCCAAAAGCTATACAAGCAATTGGTTGAATTCGTTGACAAGTCTTCTGAAATCGAAGTTTCCAAGTCTACCAAGTCTGTCTTAGAAACTGATATCCCATCTGATGAAACTGATGAAATTGCTTCCTTGAAGGAATTCTCTGAAATCAAGAAGCCAGTTTCTCAAACTATTCCTCCTGAAACCATTCCATTCTTACATATTAAGAAGAAGGATAGATTAGGCCAATGGGTCTACGATAAGACCTCTTCTGCTATTTTCTTAGACGGTCTAGAAAAGGGTGCTGTTAACGGTATCACTTACAAGGGCAAATATGCTTTAATCACTGGTGCCGGTGCCGGCTCCATTGGTGCAGAAGTCTTACAAGGTTTATTAGCTGGTGGTGCCAAGGTTATTGTTACCACTTCAAGATTCTCCAAGAAGGTTACTGAATACTACCAAGAGATGTACTCCAGATATGGTGCTTCTGGTTCCACTTTAGTTGTTGTTCCATTCAACCAAGGTTCTAAGCAAGATGTTGAAAAGTTAGTTAACTTTGTTTACGACGACGTTAAGAAGGGTGGTTTAGGTTGGGACTTGGATTTTGTTGTCCCATTCGCTGCTATTCCAGAAATGGGTATTGAATTAGAAAACATTGGCTCTAAGTCCGAATTGGCTCACAGAATTATGTTAACCAACTTGTTAAGATTATTAGGTGAAGTTGCTAAGCACAAGAGAATTAACAATGTCATCACTAGACCAGCTCAAGTTATCTTACCATTATCTCCAAACCATGGTACTTTTGGTTCCGACGGTTTGTACTCTGAATCCAAGTTAGCTTTAGAAACCTTATTCAACAGATGGCACTCCGAATCCTGGTCTTCTTTCTTGACTGTCTGCGGTGCTGTTATTGGTTGGACTAGAGGTACTGGTTTGATGTCCGGTAACAACGTTATTGCTGAAGGTATTGAAAAGGCTGGTGTTAGAACTTTCTCCCAAAAGGAAATGTCTTTCAACATTTTAGGTTTGATGACCCCAGAAGTTGTCGAAATGTGTGAAGCTTCTCCAGTTATGGCTGACTTGAATGGTGGTTTACAATACTTAGAAAACTTGAGAGAATTCACTAATGAATTAAGAGGTGACATCAACGGTACATCTGATATCAGAAAGGCCGTCAGTATTGAATCTGCTATCGAACACAAGGTTATCAACGGTGACGGTGCAGATGCTCCATTTAACAAGGCTCAAATTGAACCAAAGGCTAATATGAAGTTTGAATTCCCAACCTTAAAGCCTTATGAAGAAATCAAGTCCAAGGCTCCTGAATTAGAAGGTATGTTAGACTTAGAAAGAGTTATTGTTGTCACTGGTTTTGCTGAAGTTGGTCCATGGGGTAACTCCAGAACCAGATGGGAAATGGAAGCTTATGGTGAATTCTCCTTAGAAGGTAGTATCGAAATGGCCTGGATTATGGGTTTCATTAAGTACTTTAACGGTACCATCAAGGGTAAGCAATACACTGGTTGGGTTGATGCTAAGACCAAGCAACCTGTTGATGATATAGATATCAAGAAGAAGTATGAAGAAGAAATTTTGAACCACACTGGTATTAGATTAGTTGAACCAGAATTATTCCACGGTTATGATCCAAACAAGAAGCAACTTATCCAAGAAGTTGTTGTTCAACATGACTTAGAAGTCTTCGAAACTGATAAGACCACTGCTGAACAATATAAGTTGCAACACGGTGAATTTGTTGAAGTTTTTGCCATTGAAGATGCTGAAGAATATTCCGTTAGAATCTTGAAGGGTGCTACCTTATACATTCCAAAGGCATTGAGATTTGACAGATTAGTTGCTGGTCAAGTTCCAACCGGTTGGGATGCTAGAACTTATGGTATTGAAGAAGATATCATTTCTCAAGTTGATCCAATTACCTTGTTCGTTTTAGTTTCCACTGTTGAAGCATTATTAGCTGCTGGTGTCACTGATCCATACGAATTCTACACTTATGTTCACGTTTCTGAAGTTGGTAACTGTTCTGGTTCCGGTATGGGTGGTGTGTCTGCTTTGAAGGGTATGTTCAAGGACAGATACAAAGATCAACCAGTCCAAAATGATATCTTGCAAGAATCTTTCATTAACACTATGTCTGCTTGGGTTAATATGTTGTTGTTATCCTCCTCTGGTCCAATTAAGACTCCAGTTGGTGCTTGTGCTACTGCCTTAGAATCTGTCGATATTGGTATTGAAACCATTTTATCTGGTAAGGCTAAGATTGTTATTGTTGGTGGTTACGATGATTTCCAAGAAGACGGTTCTTACGAATTCGCTAACATGAATGCTACCTCTAATGCTATTGAAGAATTTGCACATGGTAGAACTCCTTCTGAAATGTCTAGACCAACTACTACCTCAAGAAATGGTTTCATGGAAGCCCAAGGTGCTGGTATTCAAGTTATTATGTCTGCTGACTTAGCCTTGAAGATGGGTGTTCCAATTTACGCTATCTTGGCTATGTCTTCTACCGCTACTGATAAGATTGGTAGATCCGTTCCAGCTCCAGGTAAGGGTATTTTGACCACTGCTAGAGAATACCACGGTAACTTACAATACAACGCCGCAAAGTTGGATATTAAGTACAGATCTAGACAAATCAAGGCTAGAACTAAACAAGTTAAGGAATGGGTTGAAGGTGAATTAGAATACTTGAACGAAGAAGCTTCTGCTTTATCCAAGAGTGATCCTGAATTTGATTCCGCTAAGTACCTTGCTGAAAGAACTGAAGAAATTGAAAGAGAAGCTACTAGACAAGTCAAGGATGCTCAAAGACAATTCGGTAACGAATTCTGGAAGAGTGACCCAAGAATTGCTCCATTGAGAGGTTCTCTAGCTACTTTTGACTTGACTATTGATGACTTAGATGTTTGTTCCTTCCACGGTACCTCCACCAAGGCTAATGATAAGAACGAAACTGCTACCATTGATGCAATGATGAGCCACTTAGGTAGAACTCCAGGTAACACCGTCTTTGGTGTCTTCCAAAAGTACCTGACTGGTCATCCAAAGGGTGCTGCTGGTGCTTGGATGTTGAACGGTGCCATCCAAATTCTTCAAACTGGTTTAGTTCCAGGTAACAGAAACGCTGATAACGTTGATAAGATCTTGGAAAACTATGAACATGTTTTATTCCCATCTAGAGCTATCCAAACTGATGGTATTAAGGCTGTTTCTATCACCTCTTTCGGTTTTGGTCAAGTTGGTGGTCAAGCTATTGTTGTTAACTCTGACTATGTGTTTGCCGCTTTAAGCAAGGATCAATATGAGTCTTATAAGACTAAGGTTGAAGCAAGAGAGAAGAAGTCATACAACTACATGCACAATGCTGTGTTGAAGAACAGTATGTTCGTTTCCAAGGACAAGGCACCATACGCTGATGAGTTGGAAGAGGATGTTTACTTAGATCCATTAGCCAGAGTTCACTTGAACAAACAAAACAAGTATGTTTTCACTGAAAAGAGTATTCAAGCTGATTCTAAGTTTGTCAGTAAGTCAGCCAAGGATACCGCTGGTGTTTTAAGTAGTTTGACCAAGTCATTAGGCTCATCTAAGGGTGTTGGTGTTGATGTTGAATTAATCTCTGCTATCAACATTGATAATGAGACTTTCATCGAAAGAAACTTCACTGCTGATGAAATTGCTTACTGTTCCAAGTCTGCTTCTCCAAAGTCATCTTTCACAGGTAACTGGTCTGCCAAGGAGGCTGTTTTCAAGTCATTGGAAGTTGAATCCAAGGGTGCCGGTGCTTCTTTGAAGGATATTGAAATCTTGAGAGATGCTAAGGGTGTTCCAACTGTTAAGTTATCTGGTGCTGCCAAGACTGCTGCCACCAAGAATGGTGTCAAGAATGTCAAGGTTTCCATCTCTCATGATGATGTTCAAGCTGTTGCCGTTG
Organism: Ambrosiozyma vanderkliftii; assembly: GCA_003705225.2. Taxonomy (NCBI): domain Eukaryota; kingdom Fungi; phylum Ascomycota; class Pichiomycetes; order Pichiales; family Pichiaceae; genus Ambrosiozyma; species Ambrosiozyma vanderkliftii. The sequence goes on from PPHW02000025.1 coordinate 144,008, forward strand.
CGATTTCTGAATTTTAAGTAAACTTCTTACTTTATAATATATATTTATAATTTTTTTGGTTATTTGTTTTAATTACATTAATAAATACTAATTTTAATATTGATTTTCTTTTTTTATATTGATTTTTATCCCTTTCAGCAGTAGTGAAAGTAACTTAAAGGTAAGCAAAGCATTTCAAATCAAAATTTTATAAATTTAGAATAGAAAGAAAATAACATGACAACTTTATTATTAGACAAATATGTTTTTGATAATCAGTGTAATTAAAGAATAAAACAGTAAGATAAAACAGCAAATCATTTGAACAAGTCAAATAAATTTGTAATATTAAAAAGGAAATCAAAAAGAATAATTATGGTAGAAAGACATGTATAACGAAAGGCAAATATAGGGGGGGGGGGGGGGAACAACTTTTGCTTAAGGTTGTTATATTATCTTGAGTTAATAATAATAACAATCC
>PPHW02000026.1:0-30459 GCA_003705225.2 Ambrosiozyma vanderkliftii
CGGAACTGGTACGCTCGCTACATACATAATAAAAATACACCACTAATCTACCTACCTACATATTATATATTATATTATATATAGAAAATATTACGTGTATTTTTGACCTGCATACACTACTTTAGTCCCCCCCTTCGTTTTGATATCGACGCGTCGGTTGTGTGGCTAATCTATTTTATCGTATCTGAAAACGGCATACAAGTCCGTAAGTAAATTTAACTAATTACTAAGGTCCTCTCTGTCTTTTATATATATATGCATACATAGATGCAGTAGTAGGAATACTATCAATCTACTATCACCATGTCTGATGATGCTGATAATAATAATGAGGAACTGATTACAGAGGAACTCGAAAGTTTGATGGCTATTTTCCCAGAATCAACTATTGATGTTAACTCAAGATCCGGTATCATTTCAATTCCAATCCATCTATCCAAACAATTGACGGTATCGATGATAAAGGACAGTAGTGCTAATGATGGTAATGTCATATATAACAATGACGACGAAGGTGTTATACGTTTGACTGATCTCCCTCCATTGATATTTAGATTCATTCTTCCCAGGGATTACCCCAACGATGCACCACCTACCATTGACCTTTCCACTCGTTTTAATTGGTTAGCTGAAAAACACATCGAGGAAATCAAGGAACAATTAATCAATATATGGGATCAATTCCATGATACGGTTATTTATGCAATGATAGATCATCTAATCACTGAATCAGAACATTTGTTTGACATTTTAGAAGAAGCACCCTCACAAAGATTACAACTTTCCATTGAAGAACATCGGGAGAAGGGGCATTCACTTATCAAACGTTTAAAGGAATTTAATGAAAACCAACAAAATGAACAATTCAACTCCCAGATACTCACTTGTGAAATCTGTCAAATGGAAATGCTAGGAAGAGACATTATTCGTTTTGAAGGATGCTCTCATTTCTTTTGTAAAAAATGTTTGGATGACTACTTTACATCGGTGATTAAACGGGGTGAAGTTGACAATGTCCATTGTCCATCATTTGAATGTACAAAATCATTCATAGCTGCTAATGAGAAGAAGTTATCAATGACGAAACAGCTCACAGATTTCCACACCCATGATCTCGCAGAATTTGAAAAACAATTCTTTCTACTACCGGTGTTCATTGGATTTCTCGAAAATGTGTTATCTAATAAGGATTTACTAAGAAGGTATGAGTTACTATTCGATAAACAACAATTCACACGGTACAGAAATATCCTCCCTCAAAGGGTCGCTGAATGCCCTAGAAAACACTGCAAACTGATGTTTTTAAGAGACAACGACTCTGAAAACCTAACCATTTGTCCTGCTTGCAAATTTGCCTTTTGCATACAATGCCTACATTCATGGCATGGAACATTGAACAGTTGTAAGAGCTTTGCAAACATTGAAGTTCCTGTAGATGACATGGAACTTTGGCTAGAGAATGAAGACGATTCACAGATCAGAAAGAACTTGACATTCAAATACGGAAAGCATAGGATTGAGTTGGCAGTTAATGATTACGTTGCTGATAAACTATTTGAAGAAATGATAGCCTCTGGTGAATGCGATATCACAAAATGCCCCGCATGTGCGACTCCAATTCAACGATCTGATGGTTGTAATAAAATGACTTGTTCTAAATGCTTGACGTTCTTTTGTAACATCTGTGGAGATGTTCTAAGCAAATCAGACCCCTATGAACACTTTAATAACCCAATAAATCCATGTTTCAGAAGATTATTCGAGGGCCTGGTTGAAGGTGAAGAGACATGAAACCCCTAACTTTTTATAAACTTTGTATGTACAATCTTAATATAGATTTATTTATTAGGCTTTACTATATAGAAAACAACAATAACAACAACAAAAAAAAGAAAGAAAGAAACCCAGATTTAATAATTTATTTATTTATATTTTGCAATTTTGGGTCTATGGGTTCCCAATTTGACGATTTTTCTAGTCAATTTACGACGTCTGTAATCTCCATTCACATCATATGCCCAATAGTCATCACCAACGTATGTGCAGTCAATTGCATTACGTTCAATACACCAAGCCTCCACATTTCTATCAACCATCCAATGCGCTCTATTGTAAAAACCCCATTGATTGGAAGGTGGTTTAATAGAATCCAAATTCGTGCAGCCATTAGGCTTCTTTCTTTGTTTTCTTCTGAAAGAATTGACAGTGAAGGGAGACGTAGAGTACATGAATGGAATGTACTCTGTGGGGTTCATTTGATCTTGTTCTTGAATCTCAAATATTTGAACATTCTTATAAACTGGCTCCTCATCAATGATGATGTAATTCTTCTCGATGTTCAACCCCCTGTCCAGCTTAGATTTCTTAGGAACTCTGCCTGGACCATTGGTATTAGTCACTGATTTAACTGCATACACGGCAAAACTATCCAAAAACGTCTGTTTTTGGGGATGCTTCAACAACAGTACAATCCATGCGACCACAATGAAGATAGCTTTCCAGGGAATGTATGGGCCTAACAACAGAACAGTGGCAACAACCATAATCATACTGAAAAATAACCTCGTTGACTTTTTTTCATCGGTGAAACTACATGCTTCATACACAGACACCTCAAATGTATCCAGCAAGTTGAGTAAATCCGTAGTCAAGTTTTGTAAATCCCTCATATTGATGAGTAATTTTAATTTACCCATCAGTCCACCTGATTTCCCGGTTTTCCCGTCAACAACATCGTCATCATCAAATTCATCACCACCGACAAGCATATCACTTAGTAGTGGCTTTAGTAGCAAATTAGTCTTATTATCCTCTGTCAAAGCATGAAACATAGCACTACTATCATCAGTGTCCGAGTCACTTGGAGCTTCAGACTGTTCATCATCTGCTACCAGTTCAGCAAGAGACTGCAAATATTCTTGTTCTCTAGCCTCATCCAATGCGGTCTTATGCAGTTCCCACTTTGATCCAGTGTTTAAAAACCCTAATAGCGTCGTATCACCTCTTGGTCTGGCTGGTATTAGATTATCATGTTCATTGGGCTTCTCCAGAGGATGCTTTTGCAAATAATTAGGAAATATAGTCAATGATAATAGGGTTATGATAGGGTATATTAAAAATAAATGTGGGTACAGACACCCCCATGAATACAGAACCAGCAATGACAATGTCAGCGCAGGCGAGTCCCACGATATCACTCTGATGACAATGTACTGTGCAGTGAAAATTGCATCCATTTTGGTACTCATCTTTTTGAAATTTGAAATCAAACGACGAATTGACAATCCAGGGGTCTTGACTCTATGTTTATCTTGTAACATCCCCTTAAGTTGCTCTTGGTCACCAACAGCCTTCACTCGATCAGATAGCTTATCAACCAACTTATCCAAAAAATGTGTCTTCTTTTCATGCTCCTGTGATCTCTCCTTTAGATATGTTTCCACATCATTCCCAGACAGTTTTTCAATTCCAGATGCTGACATGCCAGATACATACGATGCAAATGATGATTTCTTGCTGTCCTCTGTTCTAATGTTTTGCTTCTCTCTGGAGGTTAGGTAATTCGTGGAGAGATGATGAACCCCTTCCATGGCAGACATTGCGAGTTTCCTCCTAGTGGAGACTTTCTTCGTATCCGACATTATATTTTGCTATATGTATATATTGTTGAATGGTGAACAATTGACAAAATGAAAAGGAAGATAAGGGCAATAAAAACACAAATGAATCTTAAATGCTTATAAGCTCCATTTTTGAAATGTATGCATGATCTTTTAAATTGATCTTATATGTACGCATGCACAGCCGTATACACCCACCCACTTTTTAATAGTACAAGTAAAGATTTATTATCATTGTATACAGATAAATACATATATATATAAATATATATACAAATGTGGAAATATATTATCACTGTTTCAAGAATTCTGTGTTTAATAATTCAACACAGCTTGATCTATGTTCTCTGTTCCAAACAAAGCATCCACTTAAAAATTCAATAAACATGTTAAATTCATGAACGGATTTTGCATCAGTAGAAGTCAAATACCGTAGTAAATACTGTCTTAGGTTCTTGGAACCTGGCTTGAATCGTAATGATGGTTTATTGGATATTAGATACTTTGTGCTAACAGCTCCTTCCGAACTAAACGCCTTCCATAACTGAGTTGAATAGTTGATTCCAGATTGTTTATTCGCAGCTATATCCAGTTGCATATTACTAATTGGACCCTCTTCTAACAATTGATGTCTCAGACTGGTAATGTATGCACGAGATGGCACTCCGAAGAAACTTAGAAACTCATTCAATAACTCATATTCGTCCTTAACCTGGAACAATGGCAATCCAATAAACAACTCCACGAAAATCGCTCCAATTGACCAAATATCAATCTTAGTATCATATCTAGCACCGAGACAAACCTCAGGAGCTCTGTAGAATCTCGATTGTAAATAGGAAAAGGACAAGTCATTGACAGGACACGACGATCCAAAATCAATGAGTTTCACTTGGAATTTCATTGTTTGAGAGTTGAACGATAGCATCAGATTCTCAGGTTTCAAATCACAGTGAATGATATTTACATCGTGCATGAATTTCAATCCATTTAATGTTTCTCTTGACAAATCCGCAATTAATTCAAGACCAACGCCTTTGAAATTGGTTGCTTCAATTAGTTGGTACAAGTTAACAGATAATAATTCAGTGACAATACACATGTGTGATCTAAAGTGGAAATGTTCATAGTATTCCATTATGTTGTTGCATTTCTTGTCGTTATCATCATCATCACCACTGCAGTTTAACTTCTTTATAAATTTAACTTCATTAACTGCTTGCAGTGATAACTCCATTTTATTTCTAATGATTTTCAGCGCTTTGATTTTACCAGCTTTGTAATCCTTTACAGCCAGAACTGAACCAAATGACCCCTTACCTAACACCGTTAGAATTTCGTATCTATAGTTGATGTGATCACCAACCACGCATTTATAATCCCCATTTGCATCATCAAACCCAAAATTATCCTTAAAGTTCTTTATATCCAATTTTAACTTGGAATCCCTTGGTAAGCCAGTGATGTATATATCATTTTTCTTCATAATTTCACCTCTTTCGTATATATTCAAATTCGAATAGCTTGTGTGGTTTTTGCGACTTAAATCTTCAAAATTTTCATATGGCTCCACTTGTTGAAATCGATAATTCAGTGAGTCAATGTATCCTTTAAATAGATTACCGTATTTACTTGATAAAAGGGATCTGTAAACCTCTTTATGAGTGGAGATTTTGTAGTTTTGAAAACTAGTAGTTGCTACCCTTGTGGGCACTTGCGAGGGTAATTGATTTGGTTGAAAGGACATTGTTCGTCTATGTGCTATTTTAGAATTGGAATCATTGATCAATTCCATTCTCTTTTCTTTAATTCTTTGAATATTTGACACATTGGTGGACACATCCATTGACCTTATTCTTAACTTTTTCAGTTCTGGTTTACCCTTTGAAGATCGATGTTGAGTCGATAGATGGCGTTGTTGTTGTTGCTGTTGCTGTTGCTGTTGCTGTAATGTGCTATGTGATGGTTTAGAGTTTTCCTTGTTGGAGATTGATTCCATTCTTCTGGTTGTTGATAATTGCGGCATATGTGGTACCGTCACAGATGACATCTTTTTAGGGGATGATTTAAGTTTTGGCTCAAAGCTAGGAGCCACAAACTGGGTATTTGTCATTGCTGCAGTTGAATTTCCATTATTATTAGTAGCTATGAGAGAATCGGTGGTGATTGAAGAAGTTGATTTATGATGACGATGTGTATGAGGATGTGAATATGTGAAATGGTATTGACCTTGCTGTTGATGTTGTTGTTGTTGATGTTGCAGTGCTTGTCTCTGCCGTATCTTGGGCATATCCAAGTTAGACCTGTTTGCTGGTCTCGGCAGTAGTACAGGCAACTTCGAATGCACTACTGCTGATGATGATGATGGAGTTGAGAATGAGTTCGTATTTATAGCTTTTGAATCATTCAAACTAGCTGTAGACGGAGTTCTTTTAGGGATTCTTGAGGCAAAGTCCAACCTACTATTCAAGTTCAACGATTGTAATCTTGATTTTATAGGTGTATTGGTGGATGTCATTGAAATGTTGTTTAGTAAGTTTGAAGTGTTGAATGCAGTGACATTTCCTGTTGCAGTTGCAGTTGCAGTTGCAGTTGCAGTTGCTGCAGTCGTTGTTGTCGTTGTGTCATCTTCAGAGTAGCTCTCTTCTCTTTCTCTCTTGGATCCAATTACAATATGGGAGAGTCCACTAGTGATGGAAGTCAATTGATCATCCAAATCCATAATGAAATCCTCTTCTACCACTTGTGTAATAAATAATAAAAGCCTTTTAACATATGACCAAGGTAGTAATAGTAATCAAAAAAAACAAATATAAAAAACAACGTAAACAACAAAACAAACCAAACAAACCAAACAAATTTCGCTTACAACTTTTTTTCTTCTTCTTTTTTAACCGCCCAAAAAAGAGAAATGATTAAATATAAAACTACTTTATTCTATATGATGATATGATATAAGTTTATATATGAGTAGATACATAGGTGGATAGATAGATAGATAGATATGGTTACTATAGATAAGACATCTCCGGATTCATACACCACACAGGCGAAACTACTTCTGTGCCAGATAATATATGACACGATCAAACATGATCCAAAGGACCTGAAAGGACAATACATCGTCAGTACGTTTAAACAACATGATTTAATCAAGGATACCAGTTTCAAATTGACAGAGCCACAGCTTTTAGAATTGCTGAATAATATGATGTTATCCAATGAGCTGATAGATGGTAAAGTGAAGAATCTCCATCTGTACGGTGATGACTTGGACACCGTTGCTAGACTGTGTAATGTTTACTATATAAGGCGAATGGAGGAATTGGAATCACAAGTGGAGGACAACAAAAAGTCATTCCAAATAAACCTTGATAGTCTAAAACAACTACACCCTAGCTAATGAATATTTCTATATATATATTAAAAATGAAAAGAACTTGTATAATAGATAGATAATTCATTATTACATTCCTCCACAGTAAGTTAGTAGTAGAATTAAGCATGTTTTGCCATATGTAAGAATAAATTTATTATGAGAGAGAGAGCAAAAATAAAAAAAATTCTTTCTTCTCTTTTTACTCTCTTTTTTACTCTCTTTTCTATAAAACCACACCCTTATTTATATACACATACATACATTCATACATATCTAATTACACTGAATTGATACTGTTACAATATGAGTACAGGTCAGAAGGCAAACTCGAAAAAGAAAAAGTTGTCAGAGATGACAGATGCTGAGAAATTTCAATATCTGTTATCTTCAAAGAACTTTATGTCTGATTTAACTTCTAATTTGATAAAGGAAAATAATAACCAAGGAGGAAATAACAACATCAATATCAACAGCAACAACAACAATATCATCAATAACAACAGTCATCCAATCACAAACACTAGTAATAGCATCAAATTGAACGGTGGTCATGCCGACTTTTCTCCCTTTCCAACAGATGATCAACTCACAATTCAAAAGAAGATTGAACTCTACGATAGAACTCTGAGAGAGACCCTATTAGCCATCAAGAATGGAAATTTGAAACAAGAACAGGAACTACTACAGGAGAAATTGCTTGAACAGGAAAGAGAAAGACAGATATTGAAACAAAAGATAATAAACCAGAAAAAACAACACCTTCTCTTGCAAAACTACCATAAATTCCTGCAAGATCCAAATGAATTCTTGAAGGATAATAAAGACCTCTTGAGCTTTAAATTGAAAAACGGTAAACGTATAGTGAAGAAGCAAAACAATAACACAAATATAGAATTTGAACTAAATGTAAACGATGTATATGATAATGAATATGATGATGAAGATGAAGATGAAGAAGAAGAAGAAGAAGATGAAGAGCATGAAAATCAGAATCAGGACGAATCAGAAGAGGAAGAAAGTGATGATGTTCACAATGAAGATGATGAGACTTATATTGATAACAATGAGAAACAACTTGAGGATGTCATCGATACAGGAACATTACAATTATCTGAAGATGACCAGAAAACCGCTGATCAATACATCGAAGACATGGTTAACTTCATACATCAGAATAAGAAATTCGATAACTTTCTAGATGCAGTTACCAAGGTGGACGACATTGAAAAACAGAAACGATCAAAGAATGGATTACAACCACACCCGGAATCAGATTCTGATTGGGCAGATGGAGAGGTGCCCCAATCATGTGAATTCACCTTTGAGTACGGGAAAGATGGCGAACTCCTCAATACCGGACCTGACGATATATTGAAAAAGAAAATAAACAGTCAGATTGTAAAGGCCTTGGAATCATTTAAACTCGACAATGGAATGGAAGAGGACATTGCAAATGTGATTGCCAAATCATTTGAAAATAACAGTGACCTCTTTGAATCCATGGGATATCAAGAGGGCCATTCAAATGATGAACCCCGTATAGTTGAAGCATCAGATGACGATGATGACGATGACTTTATTGATAACAGCATCGAAGGTGGTCATCACCATAATCAACTCCATGAAGAACAGCATGAATTCCCGGTGGAAATTGGACACAGTATGTCCTCCTCTTCTCACAGTCATAATAAATCAAAAACAAGAAAAACCACCACCAATAAGAAGAAACAACAACAACAAGGCCACCACCACAGTGACAATATACTCATTAAATCAAAGAAGGGAGACCCATCTTCAAATTGGACATGTCTATTCTGCGAATATGAGAATGTCTTTGGAAGTAAACCAGTTCACTTGATTAATTGGTATGATCGAAAGATCATTGAACAAGAAAGAAGAGAAAATTTGCACAGAGAACAATTGTTAAATAGAAACAAGAATAGAAGAAACTATAGGAATAAGACTAACAACAGCACTCCATCTCCTGCTCCTTCTCACCAATCTATACCTGATCAAACTCAATAATACAATACCTAGTTTGATAACAACTACCCACACACACACATATATATAACTGCATGTTTAATGAACTATTTTTTTATAGACCTTTTTTTAAAAAAAAATAAAAACTATAAATATTTACGATTTATAATTAGAAAAGAATCACACACTATGTATATAGCAAAAGAAGAAGAAGAAGAAGAAGAGAGATACCGAAATGAAAACTAAAACATATATCGGCTTACTCTGTTTTGTCGGGGAATTTCAAAGTATTAAGGATCAATTCATCTGCAGCTTCACAGTCTAGCAATTCCAACTGATCATCTGGGAAAATCATTGGAAAGAATCTGGCAAAGATCATAATTCCCAATAAAACACCAGGGAATCCAATGGCACCCTTCGTACACGTAATCCCAAACTCTGCACCAAACGCAATTAATTCCATGATAATGTACCAGGTAAACCACTTTCGATCAGTCTTGTAATAATTCTCTGGAAAGCTCGTCAATTCCAACGAATTGGGGTCTGTGAATAAAAATCGTAATCTTTGAACAATTGAAGATCCATCCAAGGTGGTGATTGCCATGATCCAAAACAAACCAGCCAGTACAGCTTGAGGAATAGTACCTAGAACAGTCAGAAATGGTCCACTCATCATCAGTATCGTTATTAAACCTTGTGCAGTGTTACTGACTCTTTGCTCAACAACCCTCACTATTTTATCTTCACCAGTTTGATAATCATGCTCATACACACACAATGACTTGGTGTGGAATGGTGCCTGTGGGATCAATCCATTTGGAGCAGGTATGCCTATTAGACCAGCGACACCAGTGGTAATACCAAGTAATAAGAAATCAAAGTGAAATGAAGATGGTTTTTTCAATGGGAATTCAGATGCTTGACAGATCAACGACGAGATGTTATGGTCAAAGAAGAAAAGTGCAGTTAGAAGAATACCAAATGGTAGTGCCAGAAACACATCTCCAACGGAAATATCAACCCAAAACCTTATAAACCAATCTCTTGGTCTCTCCTTCAACGTTGGTTCAAAAGATGCAGTGGTTGGTAATTTAGCAAAATCAACATCAGACAACCGTCCTCCAAAATGAATAAATCCAGTGAAAAATATAACACATAGAGGAGTGCCATAATCTCTGACAAATGTCCGTAGCCATGGTTTAAGATAATATGACTGAGTACCAAAGAAAAACGCAGCACACCCAAATATGCACATACTCATGGCAACCACTATTGATGCAAACCCACTCAAATCATCTTTGGTGTCAAACTGATTCGTTAATATTTGAATACCTTTTTGAATGTATACAATATTAATGAAGAATCCAAACACATCACAAGAAAATTGGGTCACAAACCTCATGCAATTGACGATATTGAAACAGGCAATGATCACTTGTAATAGCATGCTCCAAAGACACACCCAGCACATAAAGGGGAAATAGGGGATGTTCTTAGGAACTATTAACTCATAAACTGTGTAGTTGAAAATAGATATTGGCCCCGTGACACCAACTATACACAGCGGTGTTCCCGAAAGTAAACCAAACACAACACCACCCATAGCGGAAGCCATCAACACTTCATTCAACCCATATGAATTTCCCGTATGGTCAAACATATCTTGCGCAAAGGCAATTGCTGGTAGCAAATTAGTGAAGAAAATATACACCGTGGAAGGGATTACTCTATAGTCCAAACCATCCCTGATATCAGACCAGTAATACGGTATCACTCTGTTCTTCAAATCATGGTATATTCCTCTTCCAAAGTATCTGAAATGGAAAACGTTGTTTGTTTTGTAAGTTCGTTTGGCTGCTTCAAAAGTTCTAGTGCTAGTAACATCTTTTTTAGTAATTCCATTGTACATGTTACTGATAAATCTTCATTTCTAATTTGACAATTTGGAGAGGTATGAATAGATTTTACTTACCAACTACAAATATGATCATAGATAGAAGAGCAGAGTTATTATGTTATCAGTTGTAGATATACTTCAATCAGTCCAAGTCGATCGACGCATAAAATTTACCAAAACTTTTTTTCAGCCTTTTAAAATTTTTTATCAAAGATATGTATGTATATCTATCTAGATCTATACAAGTGTGTACTAGTATATGAGTTAAAATTAATCCATATACTACAGATAATACATTAATTATATTTATATAATCAAGATAGACAATACAAAATGAAGACATCCCATATACCGCTTATAAGGTTTACAAAGATAGCGCTTCAAGGTGGACCAAGGGCACCATTTAAGACCCCATTTCAAGATTCTAAAGGTCCGGTGGCTTTTGATAGAAGCATGCCTCAGCATAGAGTCATAAAAGCATGGGAAAGAGATGGCGAAGACAAAGAATCATGGTTTAAGAGAAAACACGCTCACCATCATGCTGCTGCTAAGAAGAAAGAGCTTGAAAAACAGGAGAAACTAGCGGCAAAGCGTGCAAGATACCAGAAAGGGGACATTGATGAGGAGGAGCCAGTTCCTGAAAAAAAGGTTAACTTGAAGCAGACTTTACGTGCTTTAAGCCATCAGCCACTTGTTGACTACTTATTTGGTACAAATGCTGTGCTAGCTGCCTTGAAGGCTCAAAAGAGGGATTATTTCGGTAGATTATACATCCACAATCCAAAGGGCTCTGCAAAATTGAAGCAGATTTTAAAGTTGGCAAAGGAAAAAGATATAAAGGTCTTTGACAAGGCTAATAAACACGATTTGAACTTACTCACCACCAATGGTGTGCATAATGGTTTAGTGTTAGAGACAAAGCCATTTGAAGTGGAGGAAATCAAAAACTTGGTGTCTACGGAGGGAAACAATGAACAATACAGCGTCATTAAGGATTCATTTGGTGAAGACACCATTGAAGTGTTTCCAAAGGCGTCATATAACAAGAACAAGTATCCATTAGGTTTATACTTGGATGAAATCTCCGATCCACATAACATTGGTGCTATTCTTAGATCTGCGTACTTTTTAGGTGTCGACTTTATCACTATGTCCGAGAAGAACTGTGCTCCATTGTCTCCAGTTGTGTCCAAGGCCTCATCCGGTGCCATGGAATTCATACCAATTTACTCATCCAACAAACCATTAAGATTCTTTGACTTATCCAGAGAGAATGGATGGACTATTATTTCCACGGTGGCTCCGGACCAAGTTAACAACCAAAGACCTAGTGCTTTAGCTGAAGAGAATCTTCCAAAGGCACTGGAATCTGGTCCTGTGTTGTTGGTTATTGGTTCTGAGGGTACTGGTATTAGAAAGAATTTAATCAACAGATCTGATTATGTTGTTGGTTTGGAAAGTGGTAGAGTCATTGCAGATTTAGACGAGTCTGTTGATTCATTGAATGTCAGTGTTGCAACTGCTCTACTTGTTTCAAAACTTCTTCAATGAAGAGGAAAGGTAAGGTTGAAAGGGAAATTCAGATATAAATTATTATACATACGATATCTAATGCATACTTATATATATAAATATAGTCTACTTGTAAATATATTACAAAATTTTAATTTGGTTTAATACGTAATATTAACATGCAGTATACAGTATTATATATACAAGGTGGGGTGGAATTATGAAATGAAAGGTTATCTCGCCAATTATGCATCCTTCTTATCTAGTAAACCTAACAATGAACTCAAAACAGAGGAATCGCTATTAGAACCGCTTATTGGGGATCTTGGAGATAAACCTCTGTTGTAAGATAATGATGTGTTACCGTTGAATTTGTTTTGTGCTCTGATTGGTTCAAACTCTAGTTCCAGCTTATGTTTATCTATGTTCAAAGATGCACTCTTTGGCATGACAGGAATCTTGTATTCTCTAGAGAACTTATCTGAACCAGACAATGGTTTAGAAACATCCAACAATCTATTCAAGTATTTAACTTGGGCTTGTGAAGCAGAAGATGAACCAACAAAACCACCAACACCAAAGGAGGTACCAGCGGATCTACCTTGCAAGAATCTACCTGGTAAGATTCTGGAAGATTGGATACCGTTTGGAGTTTGAATTAATCTACCCTTCAAGTTATATGATAAACCAGCGGTACCGGATAATTTAGAGCTATTTGCGATCTCTGATGCAGATGGGGAGGATTTGGCATGTAAATTCAACTCTGGTTTAGTTTCAGTGATAAATTCAACCAATTCATTGGCTAACCCAGTTTGGGAGACTCTGTCAGGGTATTTTTTCACCAACCAGTTGTAGAATGGTTTTCTTAATTTTCTTAAAGCTGGCTTGACAACTTTTTGGAAATGCTCAGAACTCAAAGCTTCATTCTCCAAGTTTAAGGCCTGCGATAGTGTCTTTTCTGTGGATATTTCTGATTCCGTCAATGGGAATAATTGGTTTGTCTTTGCCTTTGTATTTCCAACATTACCGGATCTGTGTGTCACTGGGATACCAAACTCTTGGAATCTAAGTTTTTTCCAGTAGAAATTGTTCAATGGTTCAAAATCTGGGAGTTGGTATTTGTTATCAATATCGTTCACAACAATGTATCTGGTCTTCAACTTCTTTGGTAATCTCATTTTCAAACCAAAGTCTCTTCTGGAGAAAGACGATGGTAAGGATTCAATGATTTGATGGGTTGGGAATGCACCAGACTTGTCCATTCCCAATTCTCCAAGTTTCTTTGGCACTTGGGCCAGTCTTGTGTTCTTGAAGAGTCTGGAAAAGTCACCAGCACTTGCTATACTCTTGGACATTTGTACTTCTGACGATGAAATGATTCGTGAACCTAGAGAATAGATATAATGCCCCTTTTGAAAACAATATACTATGAGAGACTAAATAAAGTATCTTTTTCACTATCACTATCACTATCACTTACTTATTTATTATATATATAATTGATCAATCGATGTTTCACCAACCTCACCCACTTTGAGTGAAAAAAAAAAAAAAAGCTGAGAAGGTGTGTGTTATGAGCCCAGAGAAGTTCTTCTATTTGTGACACGAGTGGCAAATATGACAGAACATTAGAAGTTCGTCGATCGACTGACTACACAACAGTCGATTTACTTACAAAGACAAAAAAAAAAGAATACAAAAAAAAAAGGCACTCGTTTCTCTCAAAATACGTTCTTTATTTTGTAGATTGGGAAAAGGAAAAAGACGATCTTTTCTTTTACACTAAACTAGCTCATCACGTAACCCGATCAATCCCCATCTTAATCATCATTAGATCTTAATACATATCCTTTAGATAAAGTACAGATTAGAATAGATTTATTAAAGAGATCTATCGATAACAAACATCTTCCTCTCTCTCTCTTCGTCCTCCCCCCTTCCCGTGGTTTGTTTTATATTATATAAATAAATATATATATACAAATACAAAGAGCAGAGCTAGATTGGTATTTATCTATCTAATATTCATTCTTTATTCATTACCATCCCATCTATCATCCAGATAATAACTCATAGTTCCTTTTTTAACAATCGAATTGACACTCATCCCATCATTTTATAAGACAGTGTATTCCCCTTATCTAAAAAAAAAAATATTAAAAGAATTTTTGATCTGCCCTTTAAGTGAAAACATCCGCTCATCACGTCAATATATACAACATATACAACATACACACACATTCACACACATACAAAAACAAATACATATAAATAAAACAACATCATAACCAGTATCACATATATACTGATAATATACAGATGCCAACTCAGACATCGAAAAAGCCGGTGAACCAGCTCTTTCAGAGACTGGAGATCATTGGAAGGGGTAAATTTGGTGTTGTTCACAAAGGTCGTAACGTTGAAAATAATGAACTTGTTGCAATTAAGATTTTAAACTTGGATGCTGATGATAATGAAGTTCAAGATGCACAAAAGGAAATCCAGTTTTTAACTCAGTTGAAACATGTGCCTAACATTACACATTATTACGGTTCCTACCTCTCGGGGCATAAACTTTGGATCATTATGGATTACTGTGCTGGTGGATCTGTGAGAACATTATTAAGACCCGGTCCATTGGAAGAAAAATACATAAGTATAGTTGCAAGAGAGGCATTGGTGGCATTACAATATATTCATACGAGTGGTGTCATTCATAGAGATATTAAAGCTGCCAACATTTTAATCAGAAAGGATGGCCGTGTGCAATTATGTGATTTTGGTGTCGCTGCTCAATTAACTTCCACAGCTTTGAAAAGAACTACAATGGCTGGTACTCCTTATTGGATGGCTCCTGAGGTGATATCTGAATCAGCTTACAATGTCAAGGCTGATATTTGGTCCCTTGGTATAACAATTTATGAAATGGCCACAGGAAGTCCCCCATATAGTGATAAAGATCAACTGCGGGCTATGACATTGATCACCCAACATGAGCCTCCAAGATTGGAAGGAAGACAATACAGTGCTTTGCTAAAGGAAATGGTGGCTCTCTGTTTAGAAGAAAAGCAAGATTTGAGACCATTTGCGGAGGACTTATTAAAATCTAGATTCATTAAAACATACAAACAATCACCAATATCTACCTTGAAAGAAGTGATATCTAGATACCTTCTATGGAGAGACCAACAACAGAAATCATCAAACAAGGATCATGTTTATGATGACAATGAAAGTATACAGAACTTGAACGATGATGAAAACTATGATGTCAAATGGGATTTCGATTCGTTGAAATCAGCTGAATATCTGATTGAAAATGAAATCAACATCGGTGATGTGCCGTACGATGGGTTCGAAGATGAACAAGTTAATTATTCCACTACAGAACATGGAACATACAATGATTACTCCTATGCTACCAACCAACACACTACTCATGGGGGAAGAACAATGGCTGCTTCAACCATGAGACCAAATACAACATTGAGAGGTAACGGGTTTACATCTACCTCCAACGCGGCAACCACTGCTACCATGGCTAACAATACCAAAAAGGAAGCTCCTAAGTCGTTATTAAAACTATTTGAAGAACATAGAGGAGAAGAGGATAATAACGTTTCACCTGTGCTACAACAGGGTGCTGTTATCCCATCTATGGGCCCTCCAGAGATGATTGCCCCTGCTCCTGCTGTGAAATCCCCTATTGTGCCCATTGAAATCCCAAATATGGCTCAATTGGAGAAGAAGATGCATGATGGAACAAGATCAAGAAGTGCTACTATTTCCGCAGCCAATACAATCAATCACCATCAACCACCTCCTCATGCTCCAATTCCTGCTACTCCAGCTACTCCAAATACTAGTACAACAAATATTCACAAGTCTGGACTCGGTGATGATCAACTTCTCAGCCGCAGACCAACAATTTCCCATACAACAGGTCGTAGAACTCCATCCCCTAAGAAGTACTTGGAAAGTTCCACGTTTGCCTCTCCTAAACATAATACAAGTACTCCACCTCAAATGAAACCATTACCCACAATCCCACACCAACCTCTTCTTCAACCTATCAACACTAATAAATCTGCACCAAATACCGGAATCATTCCTCCATCTATCACCATTCCTAATGCATCGATGCTTGTTGGTAATGGTCCTCAAACCGCTCCTGCGTTAACTACCTCAGAATTCCACGAGCATCAGGCTAACGTAATGAATGCTAATTTGAGTAGAACAAGATCACAGCTGCGGTTGCACATGCCCCCAACTTTAGCACAACAAGACCAATTACTGAGATCGAACTCTACCACTGCTGTGAGCAGTAATAATAGCAGCTTGAACACCGTTGTCACCAACACCACCGCCAACACCTCTGAGAACAGTAATAACCTCAATCAGTTTGGTGTCAACATTAACTTAGCTTCTGCGCTACCTCTGGCCATGACTCCTGTTGCCGAGAAGAATGCTAATCTGGGAATGCTAGGATTCAGTACTCCTGAACGACAAACATCAGAAAAGTTTGACAACAGCTTACAACATCATCTGTCTCCACACAGTGCAGGCCCTGAACAAGGCAATAGCAGTATTGGTTTGGCTATTAATACTAATAATAACATATCTCATTTTGACGATCAGCAACAACAACAGCAGCAACAGCAACAACAGCAACAGGCTACTCCATTCCCCCAAATGCAGTACCAACAAGAAAGTACACCGTATAATAACAATAATGGTGCCAGCTCTATCACTCAAACTCCAAGCTCCATCACAAGCCAATCCGGACATATCGATGGTCCTCGCCGTAAGTCAAGTGTTGCTACCACATTATCATCGATCACCTCTTCAGTGGATGATACTAATGCTACTATTACTGTTCCATCATCGACTGCGGCCGCCGGAACCAATCTGTCAGCGTTTGGCATCATCAATAGTAATAGCAATTCAGGAACCAACTTGATGTCATTCAATCCTGCTGGCGGTGAAGAAACAATCATGGAGGAAAATTTGAACTTCATCGAAAAACTGGATGAGATTGGTCCTGAGTTATCCATGCCCAACTTGATTTTAGGCAATACTCTGAACTTTGATGATAAAGATGGTATTGCTATTGAGTTCCTAGGGTTAGTGGAAAAATTCAGAAGTGTTTTAGAAGTTGTTATTGATGAATTACAATGATTTGATTACTGATTGATCGGATCTGTTGATGTTGTTGTCTTACTTTTGTTTCTTAGGAAGGAAATTCTTGCTTTATTATTTTCTTATTTTCTTACTTTTCCCATTTACTTCATTTTTTTTTACTCGCATATATTTCCTGTCATTTATTTCCTTCTCCTGGATCCCTTTTTTCTTCTTTATTAATCTCTTTTTTTTGCATCTCATGTATTCTAATTTTTTTTTTCAACTACTGCTATATACGATGACTGTAGAAAGTAAGAGACACGATGGTTCTAATAATTGGATCAATTGAAGATTTAAATTAATGAACATATAAAAAGACAACATAAAGAAAAAAGGTTGATTTAAAGAGGTAGCAAAAGTAATAGATAACAGTAAGTAAATAATATGAAGATAAAGATGACAATGAGAAATAAAGAAAAGTAAAAGAAAAGTTGTGCTTGATCAAAAAAAGCATCAATAAAGTAAGCAAATGAGTAGTAGTGATAGTGATAGTAGTAATAGTAGCAATATCAAGTAATAGTAGCGGCGGCGAGTAAGTAAAAAGAAAGGGGAAAGAAATGAAAGGTAAAAAGAATCTAATCTAATGGAAAGCTAGGTTAAAAATACCTCATCACAGTAATGTCTTAGGACAACCTTCCCCTCTTCAAAGTCAGGATTGGGGAATCTAACAATGGCAGCAGCATGTGTCAAATCGGTATTGGTGATATAAATAGGGTATTTTTCCCAGTTCAAAGCGTTCAAGTTTGTGATGATCTCACGTTGTGACTTTGATAAACCCAATCTGAATGGTTTTAAAATCTGATAGTACTTCAAGACTTCTTCTGGTTTAGCACTCTTGCAAAATGGGTCATTCTCCAAAGTTGTCACATCCTTATCAAATATGTCATCGATTGGGAAGCTACACAGTTTGTGTAATGTTGTGACCAAAGTTTCGTCACCACCTTTAGTTTGCTGTGATTGATCAAATATTGAGTCATGAATTTTCTCGGAAGAGGTGATAGCATCAAATAACGATTCAAAAATAGAATCCCCCTGATCATGAAGTTCCATTTCTAGAATATCCATCTTTTCAATGTACGTGTCGCTGACCCTTTTCGATAGTAATGGTCTTGAAGATGGTTCATCAAATGTGCTATAACCATCCAAGAACTCTTTAATCTTGGAGGAATCCTTCAACACTCTTATAGTAGATGCTGTTGAGTGAATCAAGTGTTTCATGATTAACCAGAAAATGTACATTGGAATGTATATGGTGGAGTTAACGATTAACTGAACCCATTTCAACTTTCTTGTAAGAAAATTGACAAATTTCGATTTCCAGGTGACGCTTTGTAATCTTGCATCAGCATCCATATTGTCTTCAGGTAAATCTTCAAAGATCATTTGGTTCAATCCACCACCAGCTGCTGGAGAGGATGCGTTAATTGTGGATTCTGTCTTCTTTCCCTTGGCCTTTGAGTTGTTAATGTTATAATCGACTAAACCCGTGAATGTGATAGGTTTGTTAACGTCTAGCACAGTTGGTGCATAATTATCCAAAAAGCTCAATTTGAAACTAGATCCATTTTCAAAACAAATGTAACCATCTTGGTCAATGGTGACATTAGGATTCTTGTCGAGGATTTCGAATGGATTCACGTTAGAGATACCAGAGCACCACCATGAAGTTCTAATGTCTGATCTAACGTTTGAATACAAGGACAATTTTGCAAAAATGAGTAAACTTTTATAGAAAACAGTGTTCGGCATAGCCATTAGGTTCAACAATGGAGTTGGAGTTTGCCCCTTTGGAAGGTAGTTATCCTTCAAGAACATTTGCTTTCCCGTAGTTCCTAACAATGTTGGCACTCCCCAATTGAACAATTTCACTGAGATGGAATCTCCTGGCGTTAAAACCCCGACATGAGGGCTGCAAAAAGTGGAAAAATTCATTGGTTTAATGGTGTCAAAGTAGTGTCTCAGGTATAAAACCCCCACGGTGTACCTTCCAATCAATCCACCCAATGAGTAACCAACACATGAAAACTTGGTAACATTGTAATTTGATCGATTCAAATTATCAGTTTCCTTTAGGATTTCCTCAGCGACTCTGGTACCACAGAGATCAATACCATCATAAGTTCTGAATTCTTCATTAGAGACAGCTTTGTAAACGATTATCTTTTCCTTTGAACTTGAGTTTAACGTTGCAGAGTTTAGCAGGGTATTTTCAAAGTAGTCAAAGTGTTTAGAAATTCCCCATAGTCCATGGATCAAAACAACTAAATGACAATCTAAGACCTCTCGTGATTCAAGATATGTAGAGGTAGAGGTGGACGTAGGAGTAGAAGACACAGGAACAGGTGTGGTCATGCTATACGATTAGGAGATAAGCTTACTTTTTAAATGGATTTGATGATTGTTACTGCAATATATACAATTACATGGAAAAGAGAAAGGGAAAAGTAAAGGAAGAGAAAAAAACAATCAGGCAATAACAACAGCAAAAAAAAAAAAGAGGCAACACAGAATCTTTTATCTATTTATTCATATACATTTCTTATCAGCAAGGGCAGGGCGCACACGAGCATTTTTGGCGGACTTCGTTTGGCTGGCTGTTCTTTTCTCTCTCTTTGGGTTTCTGAGTAGGTTATATATATATGATTTTATAGGATAATTGTCAATTGAAATGAGGGAATCAAATCTTTATCTGACTATCATCATTATCATCGTCAGAAAAAAAAAAAAGAATTGCAATCTTCATTATATCAATTGTGTTAATAGTAGTAGTTCGTCGTCAGATAGACGGTAATTTTTTCAAACGACAAATATCCTTGATTATGTAAGAACATACGTAATTATAGGTAATAATTGACTCTGTAGACACAATTGAAGGTAACTCTGATTACTGATTATCACAAACACTTTCACTAATTCCTCTGTAAAATCCGAGACACTGAAACCAATCTTGAAGATCTGATAGATAGATGAATTGATGGTACTATTATAATAATACACAACTAATTGAGTCATATGGATTATTCAATATGTAATATTTACACCATCCCATCCCATCCCATCCCATCCCATCCCGTTCCCGTTCATGTTCCTCAGAATTCCGAACTGAACAAACAAAGAAAATAAAATAAAAGAAAAAACAACACAATTACAACTGCTTGTAATTATGATATTGAATAATTGAATATGGTTTCTTTTCTTTTCTTTTTTCTTCGTCTTTAGCCCTTTTCCTTTTAACTAAGACATAACCGAAAGAAGAAAAAGAAAAAGAAAAAAGAAAAAAAAAACACACACACAGGCTTAATCATGTATGCAAAGTAGACTGGCTGGAATTGTCTGGCTGTATGAATAATGGTTTCCGAATATAACCAATCTGGTACTTTTTATTTCAAAAAGAGGAAATAAGATGGGAAAACAAAAAAAACAGAATGTTGTTATATCCTTTAAGGATTTACAATCGATATATAGACATGGACATAGAGACAGAGGTTGAGGTTGAGGTTGAGGTTGATATCTAGTATTAAGTTAAAAGAGATGTATCTAATAAATACGTCGTGTATACTCCGATCAAATAATTTTATATTGAAATCACTCAAAAATACACATCACATCTTCTTCACATCCATTTCTTCTTTCCTTTTTCCTTTTTCATTTATTTTCCAATTTTCCGTGTTTTCATTATATATTACTGTGTAGTAGTAGTAGTAGTAGTAGTATACCATATTCATTGTTAATATCTACAATAATAACAATACTAATATATTGATTTTTTTTGAATCAATTAGAGTGGTAGATCGAACATTAGATTTAAAGTTGTTTAGGTGCCCACTGGGGGTGTCATAAACGGCTCTTTTTTTTTTTCTTTTATCGGACCCCCACCCCCTCCGTGTGTGCCAGTCTGCGTGTCTTTTTTTTTCTTCGTCCCAGAATGAGCCGAGCGAGATAAAACACAAAAAAAAAATTTATTGAAAAAGGCGCTCTCCGAGAGAGAAGGGAGAGAGAAGAGAAGCCCTCCAGGTGGGACTGAGCCAATGGGCGGCCTGCAAAGAGAGAGAGACTCACACACACAGAGTGAGTGAGTGAGTGAGTGAGAGAGGTAAGTGAGGTCGGACCTGCCAAAAAAAAAAACAAGCAACGCCATCTCTATAGGGGGTGAGGAAATTATTATTATTAAAAGGAAAGGGAAATCTGGCGAAGAGATCCCGAAAAGCGGACTTAACTGAACTTAACTTATAGGCAGCTACATATTTGTATTTAAAAAATGTATGTATAATTCATATTTAAATGTATTTATATATTTTATTTAAATATATGTATCTTTTAATCCTTTTTCTTTTACATCAACTCTCTCTGTGTGTGTGTGTCTGTTATTCATTTTTTTTTTCTTTCATTTTCATTTTCATAGTAGATTGATATATCCTTTTCTTTATCAATTCTTATTTTGATTTGTACATAGGTTTAATTTATTTTTATTCCATTGCTTACAACAAATAAAAAGAGAAACTGTTGTCAAATACATCATGTTATTTGCATTAAGAAGTTCATTGGGACTTCAACAACCATCATCACCATTGATGTTTGGTTCTCGTTCCATCTCCAAATTGATCACCGGACGTTCGTTATCGTTATCGTTATCGTTAACGAAACAATCACCATTGTCTAGTGCTATACTGTCACTCTCTGAAAAAGTTACACATCAGAAAGCTCAATACCATACTAGAAGCAGCACCCATAAATCAAATGAATTTCACCCCCTTCTTCTTAATAACTTCCACAACTTACGTCAGTTTTCAACACAATCAAAGATTCTTCAAGAAGCTAAGAAGGAACAACAACAACCACCACCTCCTCCTCCACAACACCACATGTTTGGTAACTCTTTTCTCGGTCGAACTATGAGATGGTTTGTGTTCACCTCAGGTATCATCAGTGGGTCACTGTTAATATTGTTAGCATCGTTTTTCGTCTACGATTACACCACATACACTCCGGTGGAAGTCTCTGAAAACCTTCTAGTGCCACAGGCTGCATTGAACCCACCAAGGGGAGGTCCAGAAAATTTGCCTATTCTATCCCAACAATTGGATGCCTACGATTCCATTGCTAAGGAAGAGTTAAGACGTAAACCACGTTTGGTCATTCTAGGTTCTGGTTGGGGATCAGTCGCTGTTTTGGAATACTTGGATAAAAACGATTACGATGTCACTGTCATTTCTCCAACAAATTACTTCTTATTCACCCCAATGCTACCTTGTGCCGCTGTTGGTACCTTGGAATTAAAATCTTTAATGGAAAGTATCAGACACATCATTAGAAGAGTCAATGGTCACTACTTGCAAGCTAGCGCTGAAGAAGTGTTATTCAGCGATAAGTTGATCAAGGTTAGAACCAAAGACACTAATGAAGACTTTTATGTTCCTTACGATAAATTGGTCATCGCCGTTGGTTCCACATCTAACACTCATGGTGTTAAAGGTTTGGAATACAGTAATCAATTGAAAACTGCAGATGATGCCATTGAAATTAGAAGAAAAATCGTTCAAAATTTAGAAAAGGCTTGTCTACCAACAACTTCAGATGAAGAAAGAAAAAGATTATTATCATTTGTTGTCTGTGGTGCAGGTCCAACTGGTGTGGAAGTTGCCGCTGAAATCTTTGATTTATTGAATGAAGATTTAGCTCGTAACTTTCCAAAGATTCTAAGACAAGAAATCTCTATCCATATCATTCAATCAAGATCCCACATTTTGAACACTTATGATAAAACTATCTCAGAATATGCTATGACCAGATTCGAACGTGATAACATCGACTTGTTAACCAACTCTAGAGTCAAGGAAATCCAAGAGGATAGAGTGTTATTTGATCAAAAGGATGCAAATGGTGTCGCTGAGACAAAATCTGTTCCATTTGGGCTGTGTCTTTGGTCCACTGGTGTCGCCCAGAATCCATTGGCTAAACAAGTTGTTACAGAATTAAAGGGTATACAAAAAAACAAAAGAGCCATCGAAACAGATTCACAACTTAGAGTTCTTGGTGCTCCCCTGGGTGATGTGTATGCCATTGGTGATTGCTCCACTGTTCGTACAGACTTGGCTGAACACTGTGCTGATTTCATCAGACAACATATCATTGGTACTAAGGGTCACGAATTCACTAGAACTCATCAAATCGTCACTGATGATGATATCAAGAACGTTGTGTTCTCATACAAGGAGATTGATCAATTAGCCGCTGAAATTGCTAGACAGAATCCATTATCTGCTGAAGCATTATCATGGGTTGATGAATTACTTCCAAAGTATGACACCTCCGCCACTGGTTCATTGACATTTGATCAAATTAAGTTGGTGTTGAAGGAGGTTGACTCCAAGGTCACTTCTCTACCTGCTACTGCCCAAAGAGCTAACCAGCAGGGAAAATACCTAGGTAGAAAACTATCTAAATTACGTAAGGCATCAACTACGCTTTCCATTAATGATATCATTGATGGTGACATTGATAATGCCATCAACAAGCCATTCAAGTACAGACATTTGGGTAATCTAGCTTATATTGGTAACTCCGCCGTGTTTGATTTACCAGGTTATTCCTTTGTCGGTGGATTGGTTGCCATGTATCTATGGAGATCAATTTACTTTGCCCAAAGTGTGAGTTTAAGAACAAGAGTTTTACTTTTCATGGATTGGTTGAACAGAGGTATTTTTGGTAGAGATCTGTTGGCTATTTAGAGTTGTTTTCCAGGTAATATCTGTTTTAATTATTTAGAAACGAACCCTTTAGAGTTTATAAACGCATACAACTTCTGCTAATGTGAAGAAGTTGTCATTATTATCCATTGTTATTTTCATGCTTTAATGCTTATTATCCTTTATGCTTTATGCTTTGTTTTTCTTTCTTTCACTGTGTTTATGTTTTTGTTTTAGACAGTACTTACTAGTACTATCGTACTATCGTTTTCCTCTTATTAGTTTTTCTTGTTTTTTGCTTTGTCATAAATAGTATATTAACCCACTTGTTTTATGTATGTTCTAATTGATTTGTTAGTAATCTTCAATGGCCATTTACATGAATCAAAAGTAAATAGGATCTGTATTATTCAATATCCCATCCACCCACTTTTCGCAAATACATGATGATGCATATATATGTGTCCGCAAAGCCGTGAAAAGTTGGTTGCACTGCCTCGCATCTAAGCGGGCATTTTTTTTTTGAATTCTTTTTGCTCTTGTTGGTGCTTCCGGCCCCCTTGCTGATTGATTATAAGTCCCTTTGGTTGGCTTTAAAAGTTGTTATCTTTTTACATATCACTTCTTCTTCCCTTCATCATCTATTCAACTAACATTTATTAATCACAAATAACTATTAAATACTACACACTAGATATACATAAACTTTTACACATTTACTTACACATACACACATTTTACAACCCACTCAAGACAGCTTAGTACCATGGATGGGGACACTTCTAGTTTTTTAGGATTACTCTTGTTGAAACCCAGAAACTTATCCAAGGAGGCAAATATCAGCAATATCAGTAACACTACTTCTAATAATAATGAAAACTGCCATTCAGAAGATATACAAATTGAGAAGGGAACCGAATGCATCTCAAGGCAAACATCAAATAATAGCTCGATTCAAGTGTTGGAGGCAAAGGATCAACAACAACCATCTCACTTGAAGTCATCAAAGGGCTTTTTTAGTTTAAGAATATTCAAGGATAAATACTCCTTGGATAAGGAAAATAATGTTAATGTAACTACAAATGCAAATGAAAATGATGAGATTACTGATTTCTCCATGGAAACACCTAGAATAAGCTGTGTAGACAATGACACTCCATCATTACTCACTGATGTATTTACTAAAAGTTTTCAAAATATACCAGCTAGTTCTCAAGATGTAAATAATCTTACATCTAATAAGGACCTAAATATTTCTTTCCAGACACAAAAACAGCAACAGGAACCAGAAACAAATATAACATCAGCCTATTCAAATGACACTAATGATTCAATTATGACAGCTACACAATCAATGGAAAATGGTGATAGCAAAGAAAGCACTTTAGAGTTAAATTATTCAAATTCTGCAGAGTTGATTAATAGCATGACAAGTCCTATTCAAACTTTCAATACAGAAGATGACAAAGTTGTTATTGTTAGTAACAGTTCCGATGAACCTAATGCAAATGAAATATCATCTCTTTACGTGGGAGATTTGACGAAATCCATCACTGAACTAAATTTAAGAGAAGTTTTCGGCGTATTTCCGGGGTTATTGTCCGTCAAGATTCCATTGGATTCTGCTACTGGAATATCATTAGGTTATGCTTATGTTAATTATAATACACAAAAAAGTGCTGAAATTGCTACAGAGGCATTAAATTACACTTTCATCAAAACTTCAGAGATCAGGATCATGCCTTCACTTAGAGATAAACTTCAAAGAGAAAGAATCGGTGCCAATGTCTTTCTGTCCAATTTGTCCCCAACATTGACCACAAGACAGATTTACGATAGATTTAAGATTTACGGGAAAATTTTATCTTGCAAATTGAATTCAGAGAAGTGTCAAGCGTTTATTCATTTTGAATGCAAAGAGGATGCATATAATGTTGTCAAAAAATTCAACAATACATTACGGGATGGCAAGTTAACCTATGCTGGAATTCATATTTTGAAGAAAGATAGAAATATGTTTGGTCCAGGAAAGGCGGTGTTCCACTCAGAATCTACCAAAACAACCCATGAACCCGAAGAGGCAGAATCAGGAAAGGTGACAGAATTGATCCCTACAAAGTTGATTGACAATAATACAATGGAAAAGCAGCCGGTTAATGAAAAAGAGGGTGCTGTAACTTCCCCAATAGCAAAGGAAAATCCGAGTACCAAGTATTCAATTTTCATCAGAAATTTACCTTTAGACATTTCGGATGCTGCAATTCATAATTTAGTTGACTCTTTTGGTAGAGTACTTTCTGTATTATCCAGAAATGTCCCTAAGAGAAATGGATCCTGGGCATTGGTTACGTTAGCTGATCAAGAATCTGTTGATAAGTCTATACTGGGATTGAATACCGTTGAAATTGATGATCACAAATTATTTGTCACACGTGCAATTCCTAAGGAGGAGAAGGTGTATTTCAGCAAGAAAGTTGATAATACACCCAAACTGAAAATGAAGATATTAATCACGGGTTTGAATGTCACTACACACAAGCAACAATTTGAAGAATGGTGTTCAGCATTTGGGTCCATTATAGCTGTTGAACTTTATGGTACTGCTCCCAACGATGGTACAAACGATTTCACTGCATATGGGTATGTTGAGCTTAGCAAGGAGGATGATGCTGATATTTTGATGGAAAATTTGAAACTGATTGGTGTTGATTGTTTTAAAGTTAAAATTGAGATCCCAAGAGGTATTGAAAGTAACAATCCTGTTGTTCCGTTCTACAACCCATTCAAGGGTAACTCCTTATTTTCACCAATGGATAAGTATTTCAATACTGTTCCTCCTTCATATGTCAATCCATCTAAACTGTTTGAAATAGCCTCTTTTAAAAAGGATGTTGAAATCGATAAACAGAATCCTATAACCATTCGATCACCTTCCTTTATTAAGAACAATGGCAAACAAGCGGCGAAAGGCAATACTTATGGCGGTAGCAAAGATAGCAGTTATAGTAATATTAGCTCTAACAATGAAAATTCCTGCACAAATTCCATACAAGAAGTTAAACAGATGAAGGTTAAAGAGATTAGGAAGGCCAATTATGAGTTACTGGGTGAATTTGATGTTGCTTTCTTATCTTCCCATATATCCCAGAGAAATTTAAACACCAGCTGCATCTCTAGGCTAAAAATCCGTTGCTTAACTGACCATGTCACAAAGTTTTCTTTCAGGGGTCAACCAGACAAACTTTATGATGTGCTAAAGAAGGTAAAGGATGGTGATTGTTATTCTAGAACTTTATTGAGAAAGGAATTACATGATGCCGCTGATTACTTAGGGATCAATTAAGAAAAAGGAGAGTGCTTTGCTAAAATATTCTAGATTTATTATAATTCTACTTTTTATACATCCACAATTTACAAGGAAAGTGGAAATTCCCCACTTTCTATTTCTACATCAAGATTCTAAAACTGTTTCAAATAGAAGAAATTAGTAAATTTTAAGAAAGTAGTAATAATAATAGTAATAAGGAGAAGGAGAAAAGGATAAAAAAAGGAAAAATTGAAGATAAAAAGGTCGTTGATAAAGGAAATATTAAATGATGAAGCCATAATCCCCAACACATTTGAAGAAAAGAAAAGGAGAAAAAAAAGAAAACAAACAGAATTATGTACATATCATTGTCATTGTAAAAAAAGCATGTATAAGAAATGGCGTAAAAGGGAGATCAAAATTGACTAGGGTCATACAAAAAAAGGGAGTAGAAAGGAGTGGAGTGAAAAAAAGGGAGGAGAGGAAGAGAAATAACAACAAATAAACAATCAACCAAACAAACAAAAAAAAAATACACAGAGAGATTAATATAAATAATATATGGAAGGAGAGAGAAAGAGAGAGAAAGAGACAGTTGGGAATGTCCTTCAAGGAGGGTTTCTATGTCTTCTTTTTTTGTCTATATTAATGAAGAAGATGTAGATAGAATATTTTCATTTTTTTTTTTTTGGATTTTTAATTGGGGAGTTTTCACTTTTTTTTGGATTTTTATGTTTTTTTTCTCTAGGTGTATTTGTATATACAGAAATGGATATGATATATATATATATTTTTTCAATTGTCCAATTGTAAATATTACACCAACTCGACATAGTTAGCAGGGAAGATACCTTCCTTAGAGCCAACTCTGCCCGTCCACCAATCATCTGTAGATGTTGACTTTTGGATAATGGTGATCACATCACCCTTCTTGAATGGCAAGTCACCAGTTTGTTCACCAGTAAAGGAGTACAATGCAATGGCCTTGTTTTTAGATCCAGATGTAGAGCCTGAACGTTGTTGTGGTTGTCTAGCTGATGAGCTGGATGATTGAGATCCGTAACCGAAATCTGGTTTATCTGATTTAGGTCTGTATCCACCATTGGAAGCTGATCTATTACGGGAGGCGGAAGAGGAACCTGAATTCTTGGAGTCATATCTGTCGTAAACATCATCTTCCCATGATCCTGCAGATTTCTTCTTTGGAGATTGACGGTTGTAGTAAGCGGCGGCATTGTCATCATCATCGGAGTAATCATCATCGTAACGGTTTGACGAAGAAGGAGTTCTTCTTGTACTTGATCTTCTACTTCTGTTGTATGAGGATGTATCATCACTGAATTCAGAAGGAATGTCATTGTAATAATCATCATCATCGGAGTAGTATTCACCAGAAGCGTTGGTTCTAGTAAATGCTCTACTTTCCAAGATTCTCATCAATGGTTCACAAGCTGGAGGAGGGGCAACTCTACCACTTAAAACCTGACTAGCCTTACATTGGTCACCATAGAACTTTCTGTTGGCCTCTCTTCTTTCCACGAGCACAGAACCTTCCACAGAGACACCAGCAAACAAACCCTTAGTCTTTGAGTATGAAAACACTGGAGCCACACTCTTCAAGGATGCAGAACCTGCAACTTCAGCGTTACGACCCAATGGACCAGCAGCAACAGACAAGTTACCACCCAAGGTCACAGAGCCAAATTGTGCAAACGATTTAACGGCAGCTTCAGTGTTCAAGATGAACACGAAATCAGTAACCTCGGCACCAACTTGACCACCAACACCTGCACCGGCAGTGACAATGGCTGATGGGGCGGACCAAGTATCATCTGGCAATCTAGCGATAACGACACCAGAACCTGCTCTTCCAGAGAATAAGAAACCTGCCTTAAGAACAGTGATAACAGCCAAACCCTTAGCGTTTAACAACACTTCATGAGGAATGATTTGGTCAGCACCCATAAGCTGATTAGGCTTGATAAATGAAGCTAAAACCTTGGCAGCTTTTCTATATTAAAAATAAAAAATAATAATTTCATATTGAAATAATGTTAGTATATATTGAATAAATCCAGACACGGGAATATTGAAAATATATAATTAAGGCTTATTATAGGCTTCTCTTTTCTTTTTTTTTCACAACGAACGAAACGCAAATGAATCTTTTTTCTTCTTCTTCTTCTTCTATTCTTCCATTCATCATCATATATATTATATATATATATATATATATAATTAATAGTTTGATTTGAAAATATCATTTCCGAATTGCTATTTTACCAATTCAAAAAATTGGATGGAAAGATCTCTACTCATTAATTGTATGTGTAGTCAGCGGATATAGTAATTAACGTGTATGTGTGTGTGTCCCCCCGTTCCGTTTTTCGGTTTCTCCCCTGTACAGGAGCCCCCCCCTCTCCATCTCCCTCTCCCTTTCCCTCTCTTTCGTTCCGAAATTTACCCGGGCAAAAAAGAGAAAAAAAAATCAAGGTGGCAGTGGGAGGGCGGTGGGTGAGTACGTGATACGCGAGACAGGGAGGGAAGGGACACATAAGACATGGAGACAGACAGGGGGGAGGAGAGAGGATTTTGTATAGATAACCACATTTTAGATGGGAATGTCCATATGTAACGGTATAACTAATGAATTGATTGATTGATTGATTGATTGATTGATTGATTTAGAAGTACCGGTTACACCAATTGTCCTATATGGATGATGGCAAGGATAATGTAACGCTATAGAATGGTAGAGGAATTGTGTAATGTTTCGTTCGGGATATATATATATTTCAATTTCAAATTTGTCAAAATACATACTTTGATTCACTCTTTAGAGATCTTGGAATAGGATTGTTTAAACCCATGATGCAATAGTATATATAATAGGT